>QOCX01000893.1:8216-66571 GCA_005959815.1 Sarcophaga bullata
TTATTTGTAAAATTTTTTATTTCAATTTTAAAAACTGGCAATGAAATGATTTTAAAATAAAAATAACGGTAATTTATGAATCTATATTTATTCTTAATGTACAGTTTCTTTTGAAACTCATAGTATTCAATGGATATCGAACTTAATAACATTTAGAAGGCTATTAAGTAGTAGACTACTCTTAATAAAAGCGAATCTAATTTAAGGAAATCTGGTACGCTACAAATCACAGGTTCTTTGCTGACTAAGCCTACAATGGTCCTTTGAGGAAAACTCATCTGGCTTTCACCTAGATTAGTTGCGACACAATAAATTGCACTTGCCATGAGTCAAAATGCTCTACTACACTGACATTTTTTTTTTTTCTCTGCCACTCCTCTATCCTATATGAAGATTCTCGAACTCTAAACGATGTAGATTATATCACTGAATCTTAATCTGAATGGGAAATTATTCCTAAATGAGGTCACCGTAGTCTAGAAGGTCGAGTGGTGGCTTTTTTAGACGGGTGCCCTCAATGAAATACATCACGAGATGGCTAATTCAGTTGATGTTAATACTAAAATACTGCAAGAATTCATTCTGTGACCGCTTTTATTAGAACTCAATCTTTACATAAATATGTGGTAGGAAAACAGCATTACCAAAAGCATCACTTGGTGTATATATAGGCGACTAAAAGATCTAAACTACTTCCAAATTAAAAATTTAATACGTGGAACTTGTATTGTGTTTTCCAACAGGGACTTCCGATCTTGAAGCTACATCTATCAAATTAGTGGTCGGTTTTGCTAAATCTCTATAAAAATGGGTGTTGTGTTCGGGCAACATACTGCGCACTTCGTTTATTCTGAGACAGCAATAATGGTCCTAACTAGAGGACTATCACAATGTGGTAAATAAACTCGAGTCCACCGGCTTAGTAAGTTGCCGCTCTTCATGAGAATATCGTGCAGAAGCTGAAGCAGTCGACTTCGATTCACTTACACGAACCCGGCTTTCCGCACACTACAACTTTGGCTTGATCCTGCATAAAATTCAGCTGTCGCTGCAGCTGAAGGTAAATAACCATTGACAATGGAGTGTGTTAGCTGAATGAGCTCTGGAGCAGTTAAGAATTGGCACTAATTTTCATCGTAAAACCGTCTTCTGCGGTAAAGCCCATTACTCTATGAACGAGGTCTAAGAATGTGCAATGCATACCTAAAAAGAAACTGTTTAATGAGGATCCTTTCCGGTCTATAATTTTTAAAAAAAGACTTAGGTCACGCCATCAATGTCAATAACAGGTCATTTCGGCCGAGGTAGTGTAAACTGATCAACTGCGAGTTGCTGCCATAAAACATAGCGGTCATCAAAGCCGACATTCAGTGTGGTTATGAAAAATTTGACATTTCAAATGCTCTCCGCATTTAAACGATTTGTTTGTTTTTTTTTTTAATTTAATGATAGGAAACGCTTATTGAACCGCCAAAGAGATGTCCAGAGTGTTTACTTTGTAAGGGACGTGAAGTGAGGAGGATATTGTCAAACTGATGAAAAAGAAATGATAATAAATGGCATTTAATGGCTAATGGGGGGTATATGCCCAGATTCCATTAAACGTTAGTAAAATCAGGCATCTTGCTCCACGGTCAAATTCTATGGCCCAGTATGGCCAAAAATGGAGAAACTTAATCGCAATATAATCTCGATCACAGTTGGCATGTTTACAGGCCTTTGTCCCATGGGAAGACACGCGAAAAAACTGCAGCCCCAATCAAACGAATTATGCTGAGGTTGTGGGTCTACTGAAGAGGAAGAAACTCTCTTCTATTTTCTCTGTAAATGCCCTTCTCTTGAGAGATGCAGATTTAGGTTTGGCTCTCCATTTCTTGACAGCTTAATTGAGTTATCATCCATTGATATCAAGGATATAACTTCGTTTATTACACTTTTGGGATGATTTTCAGCATAGGGGAGTCGTATTTTAGTGTGCAACTCATGCGCTGACCTACTTTATTGATGAGTTTGATGGAATTCAGTCAGTAGAGGAACTGCTCTTACCCTGCTCTTAGCCTGCTCACAACGGGCGGCTATGCGTGCTCAAGTGAGTTTTGGTCTTAAAGCTACCACTACCACTACCTACCTCTCACATAGAAAGTTTTAACAAAAAAAATACCATTCGGCATTGGGGCAATGGAAGATGTTTTACAAAGTTTTGACGTAAATTGCTGTAATCAAACCAAGCAATGGAATTACAAGATATGCAAACAACACATATTTATAAATATTAAACACACACTACTTATATACATAAGTTACGTAGGAAGATTAGAAGACGGAATAAATTTATTCTTTAAATTATAAAATCAATCACAGTGGAAGGAAAGCGTTCAAGCGAAAAAATAATCTGAACTCTTTGCTAATTAAGAAAATTATTATGATTCGTTCATTTCACTTAATGCATGCCCACTGTGCAATATTCTTACATTAAAGGAAGCACCTTTCCATCTTTCAAGAGGCAGTATAAATAAATCTCTGAAATGCTTATACAGCATCAGTATCTTGCAATACTTACACTTGTTCACACTTTTCAATTCCATCTTTAAAAATGAAATTCCTTGCAATTCTGTTGGTCTGCCTTTTTATAATCGAAATTCAAGCCTATTCCGATCGTATGTGTGGTGCTAAATTGAGTCAAATGATGTGGGGGTATGTGAAAATGGTTTCAATACAATGATGAAGAAGAGATCAGGTAAATGAATTATTTTTAACCGTTATTTTTTAAATAGTAACTAGTAATAGTAATAATAGTAATAGTAATAACAAATAGTAACTTTTCAATTACCAGGCCATTCTAATGCCATTATGCCGGCCATGGACAATGACTTAACATCTGCTGTTGGCTTCGGGACATTATCAGACATTTTCCAAATCGAACCAGAGAATTTATTGGCAAAAACCCGACGTATTCGTATGTATGGAGGCATTGTGGAAGAATGTTGTAAAAAGTCTTGTACGTTCCAAGAACTCACGGCGTATTGTTTGCCTTAAAGAAGCACGGGTATAAAGTGATTTTGTATTTGATATTGTAAATAACTCTGTGGACATAAGATAACTCTGTTGAAATAATAAATTAAAAATAAAGCATAGCATATGCCAATACATATAATCAAAACAAAAAAGAAAAAAATTTATTGCCAGTGTCTGAAGTCACCGGAGTCTAGTAGGTAGGATGTTGGTTTCTCAGACATAAGGCCTCGGTCCAAACCCACAGTCGGACATCTCCAACAAAACGAAAGATGAAAAAATACTTCTTCGACGACTTCCTTTCAGCATATTTCTGGCAGAAATTCTGAAAGTAAATAAAAATTGCCATGAAAATGTTTCCCAAAATTCGGTCATTAGAGGGCTATAGCATGCTGAAGTCGCCGTAGTCTAGTGGATAGTGTATTGGCTTATTAGACGAGATACCAAACCCCAGATCAGATGTCCCCAACAAAACGAAAGATGAAAAAATATTTCTTAGACGACTTTTTCTCAGCAGATTTCTGACAAAAAGTCTGAGAGTTCGTGAAAAGGTTGCTCAACAATCTGTCGTTTGGAACCGGATTTAAACTGTAGGCCCCGCTACTTATGGATAAAATAAACACACACAATATAAGTGATGTGTGTCATAATTCTGATTAATAAGCAATTATGCATGTATGTATAATATAGGGTGGGTCATCTATTGGTCTAAATTTGAGCCATCGGTTATCTGGCAATGCTTATGTCACTCTATTCTATTACAAACTTCAGTACATTATCTCCACTGAACGTAATGAATCGATTTACGCTTGAGCAACGTCGGGATTTATTGGAAATTTTGGGCAAATGAGAAATTGCACGATGATGTCAATTTTGCAAAAAAAAATCATCTTTTCGGATCAAGCTTATGTTCATTTTGGTGGGAACGCTAATAAACAAAATTGTTGCATTTGGGGCTCATAAAACTCACACGCGGTGTTACAGAAGCCACTGCGCGAGTGACTGTTTGGTGCGGTTTGTGGAGCGAAGACATCATTGTCTCATATTTTTTTGAAATTGAGGGCGGCGCAACCATTACGGTCAATGGAGATACCTATCGCACCATGTTAACCGACTTTTTTGTACCCGCTCTTTATGGTATTGATGTGAACGATGTTTGCTTTCAACAAGATGGTGCAACTTGCCACACATCTCATGAAACAATCGATTTATTGTGTCAAACATTTGATGGCCGTTTAATTAGACGAAATGGTGATGTTAAGAAACTGCGATTTGACACAATTGGACTATTTTCTGAGAGCCGCCATTAAATGAAAGTATTATGACGACAAGTCGTCGTAGTCTAGTAGGTAGTGTGTTGGCTTGTTAGGCGAAAGGCCACGGTTCGAGTCTTCGGTCAGACATCAAAAACGAAATATGAAAAAAATTTTCTTCGGCGACTTCCTCTCAGCAGATTTCTGGCAAAAATTCTGAGAGTAAATAAAATTGCCATGAAAAGTTTCTCAAAAATTTGTCATTCGGAGTCGACTTTAAACTGTAGGTCCCGCCACTCATGTATAAAATTAACACAGACAACATAAGTGGTGTGAGAAGCTAGGCCGTAATCCTGACTGAAGGGTTGTAATGGCCAATTATGTCAAGTTATGTATGTATTATGACGACAAACCAGAGACAATTGAGCATTTGAAGGCCAACATTCGTGGTACCATTGCGGAGATACCCTATACAATAGAAAAAGTGCCCGAAAATTGGTCCGATCGAATGAGTCACTGTAAGGCCAGCCGAGGCAGTCATATGAATGAAATAATATTCCATTTCGAGCCGGAAAAATTTTACTTCACAACGAAAGACTAAATTTGGTAAAATTTCAAATTTTGTTTTATTGCATTTTTAAATTAAAACTTTAAAATGGCCCACCCTATATAATATGATATTTTTTAAAGAAATTTCAAAATCATCATTTTAAACATTTTTCCCCTTAGAATCCATGGACATAAGCATGGTGAAAAACGAGCCAGAGGTCTTAAAAACCTGAAAAATAATAAAAGAAGAGTGAATTGTTTCAATAGAATTAAATTTAATTAAGGAGTTACCCAAACAAATTGTTGTAAATTGGCAACAAAAAAGACGCCAGTTAAAATGCACGGTTTTTGTGATCTAAGCATGGGCATCAATAAAAATTTTCTTACTTTAGTGCTGACTTGATGCCAGGGAAAATCGATGTAAATGGCTTTGTAATCGATGTGCTCTAAACATAAATTAATTGAAATTAATTTAGAAAATTAAAGCTTTTTTTTTGTTGGTAATTTAATATTACCTCATCAATAATCCTTTGGCCACCTTGACAGTACAGCATTAATTGCAATGAAGCTGAGATCACAAATAATATGTGAAATACCACGGTGAACAGCTCACCGCCACGGGAAATTTGAAATACCAGGCAAGCAATTTCCAAATAACTAATGGTATATTTAAAAAACACGGTCACCTTAAAAACATCATCAAATTCATTGGCCAAATCAATGACACGATAATGATATTGAATTGTAGATTTCAAGGATTTTAAAAAATTTTCTTCATTGCACTGCAAACTGGTCAAATCGCCTGCCTTTTTGAAGCGTAATTTCAAAATGCGAAATTGTGCTGAGACATTATGAGCGAACCAAAAGAAAAGCGTATCATTCGAGAGGGCACCATTAAACATGCAATAAGCAACAACAACATTCCAGAGATAAGCCAGTAAATAACCTTTTGGAGATTTTTCATTCACTACGATATGATAGCTTGGAAATAAAAAAAAAACAAAAAAATATTTTCAAAATGAGAATTTCAATTATCGATATATGCAAACGATAACTTACGCAGCCTTAAAAGGAAGCTCCAGAGAGTCCATGAATCCTTTGCCTTTTAGATAATAAACACCGGCAACCAAGAGCGGTGATATTAAAGCCATTGAGGCAGTAACAAATACCCAGCGATAGAACATTATCGAATACAAGCGATCCTTTTTATTCTCATCAACAATAACCTGGAGTTCATCTTCAGCAGCTATTTCATTAACTCCCTTACAATAACTGTGTTTTCTTTATCAAATAAATTTTCATCTTACCTTCTAAATTCCACATCCAAATACGTTTCACTAGCTTTACAATTTTCCCTTTATTCCACAGAAAACATAACATTTTGACAACCGATAAGAATGATTGCCAAAATGGACACAATATATCGGTCATTAAATCCATATTGTCCCGGTGCTCCCATGCCGAAATCAACATGAAAAGATCAAGCATTATAAGCGTAAGTAACGGTATCCACAGTAGCAAGGGATTGAAAATTGTTTGTTTCATTGAAGTAGGATCAATGCCCATAGCATTAAATCTTTGCTTTTGTATTACAAAATAATTTTTGATGCCCTTTTGAGCTGGTAAAATCTCCCGGCTTGGTTTCGTTATGAACATTTTGCAATAAAATTTCAATTCCTTTTGAAAAATGCTTTCTAAAGCAAAGGCTTATTATTTATATTCGTTTCGTAAGTACAAACATGTATAATTAAATGTCTGGGTTAACGGTTACGCCCTGTCTGATTACAGTTGGTGGCCAACATAATAAGTATCATTTTATAGAAGAGAATTATTTACCATTTAAAGTAAATTGAACTCAACTTAAATAATTTCTTTTAAATTTTTAATAAAAAAAAAATACCACACAGGAATTTAACATCATACTTGACAATAAGACAATGGTAGGCTCAAACTCCCCTACCTCTACTTAGGATAACTTAAACAATACCATCAACTTGTAGTCAAACTCTTCAGTTCTTTTTTATTTCAAAATAAAAGTAAGAGAAGAGTTTTAATTGTGAATATATCTGGAAAGAGTTCTTCAACTCTATAAAGGAGCACCCAACCACAATATCAGTCTATAGATTGACCTATTGCAACCAAACAGTTGCAGATGGGAACATGGATCGTCAATTTCGTTGAAATTTCAAGCTGTTTTCTAGATGTTTATACAACAAAAATATAAAATGCATTCGATTTTAGAATTCCGCCCAGAGAATTTTGGTCTAAGCAATCGGAGGTTCCCAATGGAACATTTCGAAATTTACACTGATGGCTTAAAGATGAGTGATAGGCTGAGCTGTAGTATCCCTATTCAAAGTTCTAATAATAAACAATGTTTTCCAAGCAGTCGTCATAGTTCAGTAAGTAGTGTGTTGGCCCACTAGCCGTGAGGCCAGGGTTCAAACCCAATGTCACACATCACCAACGAAAGGAAATATAAAAAAATATTTCCTCGGCAACTTTCTCTCAGCAGATTTCGGGCAAAAACTCTAAGAGTAAATAAAAATTGCCATTTAAAGTTCCTCAACAAAATCTGTCTCTCGAAGTTGACTTTAAACTGTAGGTCTTGCCACTTCTGGATAAAATTAACACACACAATGTAAGTGGTGTAAGAAACTAGGTCGTAATCCTGCCTTAAGAGCTGTAATGACCAATTATGTATGTACGTATGTATGTGTTATCCAAACCGACGTCATTGCAATTTTGAAAGTGCCCTGAAAATCTCTTGATTTACTTGGATAGTCAAGCTGCGCTTAAATCCCTAACGAACTTAGTTTAAACGTCTGGCCTTGTCCATGAATGTCGAGGATTTCTAGGCGAAATTAAGGATCATTCAAAAATTACTTTTATATGGGTTCCGGGATACAGGGATATCGTTGGAAATTGCATTGCTGATAACCTAGCCAGGGCCGGTACGAAGCTGGCAATTTCCGACATGTTAAAGGGCATAGGCATTACCATATTTTCGAAAGGTACGTGCAATATTACTAAACTCTGCTGGGCACGTATGAACCTTCTTCGTACCCTTTACTTCTGTCCGTAAATCGTATGGCCATCTATCGAACAATAGCAATTCCTATGGGCTCTGTCCTCAACTAATGTCAACTAATGAATTCTACAGAAACTGTGGGTTTAAGGAGGAGGAAGATACTGTCTTTCACCTCAAGTTCCTGTGCCCTGTTCTTGTCATGAAGAGACGAAGGGGATCGAACACTCATTTCTGAGTTTATTTTGGAAACGGAATCGTTTACTCTTTTAAATGGGTCAACGGGGTCCGTCACCTAAGCTAACCTAACTTCATAACATAGCTTACGGATATCACGCAACCCACCCAGCCTAAATGTGATAAACGGGATCGTAAAAAAACTCAGATCATGTTCTATTGATTGACATTGAAATTTCAGCTCAACTTCTATAGTTTCACATCACGTCTGTCTAGAAGGAAGAAAGTCTCACAAATGATTTGGAGAAACTATGTGCAAAGTGGCGATTACGTCGATTTACACCATATACAAAGTGAAAGTGAACTACAGAACAGTGGAACAATAGAACTAGACTAGGTTAAGCATATGGAAGATCTATTCCGGTGTTGTGCAAGTCGGCAGAGTCGAAAGGTCGAGATTCAACTCCTGGCTCAAACACTTCAAACAAAATGAAATATGAAAAAATATTTCTTTCGACGAATTGCTTCTCAGCAGTTCTCTGGCAAAAACTCTGAGAATGAATGAAATTGCCATGAAAAGCTTCTTAAATCTGTTGTAAAACAAAAGCTACAAAAACAAAAGAACGGACTTGTTTACTTCATTAACAAATAAAGAAAAATAAAACAACAACATCGCTATTAAGAAAGAGGGATAAACAAGTAAAGAACAAGCAACAACAGCACTGCAAGGACGAACGTAAACAAGATACACAAACAACAAAAAAAAGAAAGCATGCATGAATGTAAACAACATTTTTATAACAACATGTTTACACAACATTTTTATAACAACATGTTCAAACAACATGTTTAATCAACATGTTTAAACAACGATGTTTACATTCACAGAAATCTCGTGAAGGCGAAGACCAGATCCTTCGCCTACGAGAACATTCATCAGACTGTCTACGTCGCTATATAAAAGGCAAAGTTGGAGTACAAATTCAGTCAGTCTTGTTTTATGACGCATTGCGTGTCAAAAAAGCAATCGTGGTTTGATGATCTCCGTTCCAAAGATCTACAGAACAATTGTGTAGTAATTGTTATTGTTTATCGCAAAGGGCATAAACAGAGCAATAACAAATAAGGCAATTGTTGCTGTTTAACAGTGTCACACAAAATTGTGTGAATAAATTAAAAATTTAATTAAAATTGAACACAAATTTATTTTTATTTTTTATTTGCAATCTACGGGCTTATATTTCAAACGTTATTAAAAAGTTAAAACGTAACAGCAACATTGTCTAGCTGAAACAGCTTCTACTAAGTGATATGATATTAGTCAAGTTTAATAGTTTTGTTTATAAAATTGGCAACAACATATCAGTAGGAAGATTTGAGTCAACGAACATAAGGGTTTTTGTAGTAATTCCGCTAATAAGTCTATTGTAACAATTTCAAGAATGATAGAGTTGCCAATTATTTACTTAATAGCAAAAGCAATTATTGTTGTTAGAACCAGTTGTTGAACAGTGGCACACAAAATTGTGTGAATAATAAAGAATTTAATTAAAATTGAAGACAAATTTATTTTTATTTTTTATTTGCAAACTACGAGCTTATATTTCAATGAAAGACATATCCTCCATGACGTGCTGAATACGATTGAATTCTAATTTTTACTTACAAAGAAATTATTGTTACTGGTTAATGAAAGTTTAAATGCTTCAGTAACTGCCCTGGTGGGGTGGAACTTCAAAATTTACTGTGATGTTTTATCATATTGAAATATTGCATAATAAATTAAAAAATAATTTCAAAAATGTTAAATATTTGAAAAGCTTTACATTTCCACAAGTTTCCAAAATGTATTCATAAATATAAAATGAAAATTTAGTTCTCCATCTTTTCTCCCATGCTCAGTAACAAGGTTATGAAAGAGCCAGCCGTTTTAAAAATCTAAAAAAAAAAATAATTTTCTTTTTAGTTGAATAAAACATAAGAAATTGTTGTAAATTGTCTTACCCACAAATAAAGTCTCAAGTCCGCAACAAAGAATACACCAGTCACAGTACAAGGTTTCTGGGCTCTCAGTATGGGTAAAAGTAAAAGCTTTTGCGACTTTACACTTAAATCATGCCACTTGAAATTCAAATAAATGGTATCAGCTACACGAGTACTCTAAAAATATTTAAAATTCAATCAAGATCCTATCATTAATCGAAAGGAAAACAATTTTTACTTCATCTTGAATTCTCTGGCCACCATAGCAATACAAAATCAATTGCAATGACACCGATATTATGAACAACAAATGGAATAATTTTGCCGACAATTCATGACCTTTGGCCAATTGATATGTTAGAATTGCAATTTGAATGCAACTGATGGTGAACTTCATAAATAAAATTTTCTGATAGACGCCATTGAATGTCTCTGCCAATTCAATAACACGCAAATGATGTCGGATACGTTGTTTTATAGAAAAGCAGAATTTCTCTTCATCGTCTTTATAACGCTCCATATTGGCATCCAGCTTGGTGAGCAACTGCAGTATACGAAAATGTGCCGTAACATTGTGCATAAACCATGAAAATAATGAATCGATGGCTAAATTCCCATTGAGTATAAAATAAATGCCAATAAGTTCCCATATATAGGCCATTGCATAACCAGAATGTGTACTCAAGTCCCAAGAATATCTAGAAAAAGAAAATTCCAATTTAAAATAAACTAGAAACGTAAGAAAGAAAAGTAATCCTAAGTTCATATGATTCTATCCCTCAATATAGTTCGGCTAGTATCGGGCAGGGTGTGCGAAAAAGTGCGATTACAAACTGGCGTTAGAGAAGTTAAAAAGATAACGTTTGTGTGGTAACAATTGTGGTTTTAATTGCATCAGGCATTTCTGTCTAAATATTGCTATTTCACTTCGGTAGAATTCATTTTACTCACGTAGTTCTGTGAAAAGTCATTCAAGTTTAGGTTAGTGGTTCAAACCTTACCTCAGACATCCCGCCCAATATGAAAAAACATTTCTTCGGCGACTTCCTATTAGGAGTTTTCTGGCAAAAACTCTGAGCATAAATAAAAAAATTGCCATGACACGCTTCTCAAAAATCTCTCGTTCGGAGCCTACGATAAACTCTGGATCCCGCCACTCATGGATAAAATTAACACTCCCAGCATGAGTGGTGTGAGAAGGCTAGGGTATAATCCTGACTAAAAAGTTGTAGTGACCGAACAAATCACACAGGCAAATAGTAATATGGACAATAACATTCAGGAATATGAGTTCACAGTCTTTCGGGGAATGTAAAAAGGTGGTTAACAATTATTACAGGCCATGTAATGTTAAGCATTGTGTAGGTAGCTAGTCTTCAAGAAGTGATCGGAAATGTGGAAGCGATTTTGTTGGCTAATAGAGCCACAGTATTATAATAATAATAATCCAATGGCTCCTGAAGTCCGCTAAAGATAATGAATCGATTTACGTTAAAAATTTGGTCGCAAAGAGATACCAATTGTGCCCGGTATGCGCAAGTTTATTTCTATAGTTCGTGAAACTAGTTTCATTGCTAATGCTCCTAGACCAATGCGTACACCCGAAAATATCGAAGCTGTGGCTGAGAGTGTGCGTAAGAATCCATTAACGTCAACCTCTCATCATTCTCAAGAACTGAACGTTTCACGCACCACTTTACACTTTACTCCATACAAAGTTCAATTAGTTCAAGAGATGAAGCTTCGTTTTCGCTTGGCTAGATGGGCCACGATGATGTCGATTTTGCCAAACAAACAAAAAAAAACATCTTTTCGGATGGAACTCATTATCATATTGATAAGCGCGATAAAAAACAAAATTGCCACATTTGGGGGCTCAGAACACCCACACGTGGTCCTACATAAGCCAATGCACCCACTTCGAGCGGAGGCATCATTGGCTCATTTTTCTTCGAAAATAAGGGCGACGCAACCATTACGGTCAATGGAGACATCTATCGCACCATGATAACCAATTTTTTTTTGTACCCGCTCTTCATGGTACTGATGTGATGCATGGGATGGTGCAACTTGCAACACATTTCAGACCACAATCGATTTATGGCAGTTTAATTAGCCGAAATGACGATGTCAATTGGCCGCAAAGAAGCTGGGATTTGACACCGTTGGACTATTTTGGGTATCATTAAACATGAGCTCCAAAATAAGAAAATATCAAGGGATTGTAAAAAAAAATTTCATCGCAAATTTGTCAGCAGATGGATCTCAAAACACCATGATAACATAATATACACAAGGCAACACTGAAGCTTGTCTAAACAGTAATATTTTAAGCTCTGAAGTAAGCATTATTTATGTCACATGCATTGTTATGTCACTAGACCAAAGCATTTCCGTAAAACTATTCTCTCGAAAACTACGAAAACAGTTTCATCGGTGCGTAACAGAATCGACGCTTTTGTAGCTGAGAGAATCAGGAGAACAATGAGTGACTTGTGGAGAATGTTGTTGCCGCTAACGTCAGACTCAAGATCTATAAATTCATTCAGAAGGTCGAAGGTATGTATATTCATCGGTCGTTATTTGAGGTACAATACCCCGCATGTCCCTACATGCTGACAACAGATACTTCGTTTTGCTCTCATGTACTGTCAGACCCATCTGATCTTAAGACCTACAAGTTCGTTCACAACATCGAAGCTAAAGTTATTGGCCGTAATCTGTGATACCCTATACCTTGCATTCCAACTTACCGACAAAATTTTATGTCGACAGAAGAGAGCTACTGAATGAACTAAGAGGTTAACGCTTGAAACCCTTAGTCCCAGTGCAAGGTTTTAATACCTTATACCCATCTTGGTAAATTCCCGGTCTGTAGAGCTAAAAGCAGCGGTAACGATCCCTTATTTCCGAAATTGTGTGATCGTTTGTGTCGCTAATTTTAATCACTAAATAAGTCGTTGAAATCATAGAAACAAATTAACCACAGCCCGCACATAAATTAAGTGAACGCTACTAGGTTAGGTTGAGTCGAAGTCGTAGATTTGATTACCAAAGGACACTTGAGCACGCATAGCGGCCCTTTGTGATGCCACAGATAAGCGCAATAGCTATACCTGACCCAATTTTACCATACTCAACGAGGAAATTGGTCAACTTAAGGACTCCACATTAAAAGCAAGACTACTCTTTCCTGGAAACTAGCCTGAACGTTTGATAAATAAAGCCATATCGTCGATATCAATGGATGATAACTTAGTTAAGCTGATAAGGAAAGGAGAACCAAATAAATTAAATCTGCACCTCGCAAGAGATGGGCATTGACAGAGAAAGTGGAACGTTACTAGGAAACCAGATGTTTGAGTTGCGCATGAATTAGCAGTAAGGCACTCATACATACATAATTGGTCATTACAACCCTTCAGTCAGGATTACGACCTGGCTTCTCAAAGCACTTATGTTGTGTGTGTGTTAATTTTAGCCATGAGTGTCGGGACCTGCAGTTTAAAGTCGACTTCGAAAGACAAATTTTTTTGAGATACTTTCCATGGCAATTTTTATTTACGCCTAGACTTTTTGCCAAAAATCTGCGGAGAGAAATCGCTGAGGAATATTTTTTCATATGTCTGGCCTGGAGATTGAAACGAGGCTTTACGTCTAATAAGCCCTACACACTACCTACTAGACTGCGGCAACTTTAACATACTAAATGGCCTCAATTTTCATTTACGATTCACTGCTAAGAGGGAACGAATGAGACCATTTCTATAGCGAATTATAACAACCGATATAACGAGGACCACATAAGACGATAAGATGCGCAGATTCGGACTTGTAGTGCTGTCAACAATTAACGACATTGAAGATTCAATTAAAACGATTAGAATTGATGAACTGAAAAGGCGATTACTTGGCATACTTAAATATTTGTTTTTAACTTACGCTTTCCAGGGTAGTCCTAAATTGTTGCGAAATCCTTTGCCTTTCAAATGATAGAAAAGAGCACTGATCAACGGTGAAATCAAAGCCATAACACCAGTGGCTAAAACACATGCATAGAAAATCTCTGAAAACTTGGAACATTTGTGATTTTCGTCCACTAATATTTTCAATTCTTCACCTTTGCCTAGACGAAATGGATCAGAAGTAGAATTTTGTTTTTTTTTTTTATTATCGTAAGACTTACTCTTTAAGTTCCACAACCATAATTTACGAACCAATTTGACAATTTTCTTTTTATTCCACATGAAATACATGATTTTTAAAATTGCCATAATCGCCTGCCAAATTGGCGATAAAGCATCCGTTACCAGAGTCAAATCGTCTTTGTATTGGCTGGCATAGATAACGATGGGAAAACAAAGTATCAGCAATAGCATCATGGGTATCCAGGCCATAAAGTAGTTGACATAAGTCCTTTGCATAGAGGTAGGATCCATGCCAATGGATGCGAAACTAAAAAGTGGCACCGAAAAATAACGATCGATTCCTTTCTGTTCTGGCAAAGCATCCGGTGCAGGTTTAAAAAACATTGGCACACCGATGTAAATGTACTTTAACGTAATAGAACTGCCGAGATAATGATTTAATTTAAGTACTGTTTGGTGTTGCTTTTAATTTTTTTTTTTTTTTTATAAAATAATAGTGTGGGTGGGGTGGCAAGTTGTAGGTTAATTTGTTGGTAACGCCCTGTGTTTTATGTTAAATTAAATTATAAATTAAATTGCATGTTTATCATTCTATTAAATGGAATTTAATTCGAAAATAACATTAAATATTAAAACTGTTATTGAAATAAAGTTTTTGTGTTATTCTATTAAAAAATCAAAATCTATACGACGCACAGTGGTTCCACTTCATAATCTTTTTTTTTTTTTTTTAGAAAAATATAGCAGAAGTTGTGATAAATTGAAAATTGATACAAAGCATTCTATTGCTTTAAATCAAGGAAAATAAAATCGATAATCATCAAAATTGGCCACGACCATCTCATACCGCACACAGAATTCAAATCGTTTTAGTTCGCATAAAATTTTTTTTCTTCTAGCGAAAGTCTTCAAAATTTATTTTGTGCCCCAATGTCCTAGTTGAAGTCGCTGTAGTCTAGTGGGTAGTGTGATGGCTTATTAGACGAGAGGCCAAGGTTCGAATCCCCGGTCAGACATCAAAAACGAAATATGAAAAACAAAATATTTCTTCGGCGACTTCCTCTCAGCAGATTTCTGGCAAAAACTCTGAGAGTAAAACAAAATTGCCATAAAAATTTTCTCAAAAATCTGTCGTTCGGAGTCGACTTTAAACTGTAGGTCCCGCCACTCATGTGTAAAATTAACACACACAACATAAGTGGTTTGAGAAGCTAGGCTAGGCTAGGTTTGAGAAGCTAGGCTAGGCTAGAAGTGAAGTGAGAAGATAGGCCGTAATCCTGACTGAAGGGTTGTAATGGCCAATTATGTATGTATGTATGTCCTAGTTGGTAGTGTACTAAACTTCAAGTACCGAGGCCGTGAGTTCAATTTACACCAGAGACTCTGGGTGTTTTGAGATTATCAGCTGGTTTGTCTGACATTACAGGTGATTACTCACTATAAAAAAAAGAATATGAGAATTATTACTAAAAAGCATTTCTCAACATCCGTGTGTATACGGATGACGTTTGTCACCCTAACCTGTCTTTCCTTTCTCCTTTAAACTATCTTTACTGTATTTCAACACAATGTACTGCATGCACTCCTAACATTTAAGAGTTGGTCTCAAAAACAAAACAAAAAAATTTTCATTCATCGGATCCATGACATGTATGTTTGGTCAAATCCCAGACGTTTTTCGCTGTGTTTGTTAGTTAATCGTAGCTTAAACTGTCCTTTTCTTTATTTATACAAAGGGGTCTTGTGAAAGAACAAGTTTTTTTTTTAATTTCTCAACAGAATCAAGCATTCTTAGTATCCTAACGTTGATTCTATCCTTTCCGTCGATTTTTTTTTTTTCTTTTTTTGACCACTAAAAAATTGTAGCACCCTTCCCCCTCTTTTCTGCCTTCTATAAAATATCATTCTTGCATTCAAACTCCATGCACCACTACATGCATAGAGGCCAAGTCCTGAGCCAACTCGATATTGTTCGCTTGAAATTTTTCATATCCAAGCAAAAATCTTGAAATTTGATATGCTTTCCAGACACATGCCAAGTTTCATCAAAATCGACCAAGCCTATCGCTTAACTCTGGATAACCTCGATTAAATGATAACAAATATAATCAAAATTAATGCAAAATAAACACCCATTTTATCCATCAACTATCATTTCTATTCTGAAAGTTATTTATGGATGACGTCTTATGCTATTTCAATACGCTTCAGGTGATGCAAGCAAACGATGCAAAACGTCTTCATTTACTGGAAAACATTAATCTATACTTCCTATAATCTTTATTACATTATCTTTATGGCTCCTCGAAGACCCTACCAATAGGAAGTACTGTTGCATCTATTATGTTCTTTCCATGTATTAGTATTTTATTCATAGGAACTTCATGCCCGTTCCAGTATACATTTTGCTCAACTATATTCCACGAACATTTTTGAAACCTTACAACATCAATATTCTGGCCACATATTATTATCTGAAGAATAATTCCGAAGCGATCTATAACTCCTACACGAACACATATTCCATCGGAAACAAGTGCTGGTTTGGAAACGAAAAGCCTTGAGGCACATCGTTTGAAAAGCCAAACCCTTGTTTTACTAAATCCACATGATTCTTGTTTTCTTGTTATTTTTTGCTCCGATTCGAAGGCCACTTTTTAGAAGTCATATTATAAGCTACATGAAGTAGGCATTCCATTAATTTTATTGAGCGTGTAATGAGCCCTGAAGTCGCTGTAGTATAGTACTAGTGGATTTGAGACAAATATAAAGAAAACCAAAGCCATGAGAATGAAAAAACGTTAGCTCTCATAACATCATGCTACAAGGCCAATCGGCATCTAGTATGTAGTGTGTTGGCTTATTAGATATGAGGCCACGGTTCAAACACCGAGTCAGACATTTTCAACAAAACGAAATATGAAAAAACACTTCTTCGGTGACTTCCTCTCAGCAGATTTCTGGTAAAAACTCTGAGAATAAATGAAATTGTCTTGAAAAGTTGCTCAAAAAGTTTGTCGTTCGGAGTCGACTTTAGACTATAGGTCCCAACACATACATACATAAATAATTGGCCATTACAACCCTTCAGTCAGGATTACGGCCTATCTTCTCACTTCACTTATGTTGTGTGTATTAATTTTATACATGGCGGGACCTAGAGTTTAAAGTCGACTCCGAGCGACAGATTTTTTTTTGAGAAACTTTTCATGGCAATTTTATTTACTTTCAGAGTTTTTGCCAGAAATCTACTGAGAGGAAGTCACCGAAGAAATATTTTTTCATATTTCTGACCGGGGATTCGAACCCTGGTCATTCGTCTAATAAGCCACAACACTACCTACTAGACTATGGCGACTTCGTTGTCCCAACACACATGTATAAAATTACATACATAAGTGTATGTATATGTAATAAAGAAATGTCTAATTCATTACGCCCAAATCATTAATTTCGGAAGGTTTGTCCCTACAAATAATCGGCAGATACGACTGCACTATTTTTGACCATTCTTGAAGCTACCTTTTCTCTGAGAGTAAATAAAATTGCCATGTAAAGTTTCTCAAAAATCTGTCGTTCGGAGTCGATTTTAAACTGTAGGTCCCGCCACTCATGTATAAAATTAACACACACAACATAAGTGGTGATGAGAAGCTAGGCCGTAATCCTGACTGAAGGGTTGTAATGGCCAATTATGTATGTATGTGTACATAAACTACTCAGTTGCACGAAAATGTTCATCACTTTTCGTTTAACAATATTAAGGAGACTTCAATAAATGTTTTCTAAGATAAAATATTACTTTTGAAAAAAATAATCTGGATTTCATATAATCAAACTTTTCTGTATAAAATACGATCATAAGATTTTTTGAAAAATTCATTGTCATTGTTTTTGTCATCAAACAAACCACTGTGCAACGTATTGCCTTGTATTAGTTTTTACACAAAATTGAATAATTTTTTTTTTTAAACTATTTGACAATGTTGTTGTAAATTTGTTAATAATAATAATTATACATAATAACATAATCAATAAATATATACAAATATTGTATATGATTGAATAGATCAAAAATTTATTAGCATTATAGAATATTATTTCATATTGTTAAGAAAATGGAAATGGTGTAAGTTCGCTTAACATTAAAATGTTAAGCAAAAGCTACAAAAACAAACACAACGGACTTGTTTGCCTGATTGACAAATAAAGAAGAATAAAACAACAACATCAGTACAACGAAAAAAAAAGGGATAAGCATGTAAACAACAAACAACAACAACAGCAGGGACAAGCGTAAACAATCTACACTAACAACAAGCATGCAAAACATGTATGAATGTAAACATGTTGTTTACATTCATAGAATTCTCTTGAAGGCGAAGATAGAACCTTCGCCCACGAACATTCATCAGACTGTTTACGTCGTGATATAAAAGGCAAAGCAAAGCATGAAGGATGGGAGTAGAAGTTCAGTCAGTCTTGTGTGAAGACGAGTTGCGTGTGAAGTAAGCCAATCGTGGTTGAAGATCTCCGTTACAAAGATCTACAGAACAATTGTGTGATAATTGTTATTGTTTATCGCAAAGGGCATAAACAAAGGAATAACAAATAAAGCAATTGTTGTTGTAGAATCAATTGTGAATAGTGGCACACAAAAGTTGTGTGATTAATAAAGGATTTTATTAAAATAAAACACAAATTTATTTTTATTTTTATTTGCAATCTACGAGCTCATATTTTAAACGTTTTTAAAAAGGTAAAAACGTAACAATATTAAATATTTAAGAATTTCAAATAAATTCGTTTCAATAAATTAATTTATTATGGATCGATTAAAATTGGATTAACTTCTAAATGATAACAATTTCTTAATAATTCATTGTAATAAATATATGCCTATTGAATCTCCTTTAAGGATAGTTTACACGTCAAAGTTTTACGTATGTAAAGTCGAAGAGAAAATATTCCAGAATTCTATCCGTATTTTAAGAATGAGATTTCCGTTTAAATACATACCTTCGTAATTGAGCATTATAACCCTTCAGTCAGGATTACGAACTAGCTTTTCACACCACTTATGTTGTATGTGTTAATTTATTTATAAGCTGGATTCACCCATGGTTTCGGAACAAAATGTTTGTTCAGAAACAATTTTTGTTTTTTTGAAAGTTTGTTCTGAAATGATTCACCCACTTCGAACAATTGTTCTGGAAAAACAAGGCTACCATATGAAATATGTTTGTAAACGATGTATTCGGTTTATTATCTTATTGAATTTTCTATCAAATTTGCTTATAAAATTTAAGTATCTGGCAGCACTGTTCAATTGTTTCGGAACAAAAATTAAAATGAAACCAAGGCGAATTCATAGAATTCTTAGAATGAATTCGCCTTGAATGAAACCAATTCAAGCTGAAATTATTCCGAAAAAAATTTACTCTCTTCCTCTCTCTCTCTCTCTCTCGCTCAAAAAGAGAAACGTCAAACTCCATACAAAAAAAATTGTTTCTGAACAAAATTTTGTGTAAATCCAGCTTTACAGTCTAATATCAACTCTGAAATACAGGTTTTTGAATAGATTATCGTGACAATTTTAATTACTTTCAGAGTTTTTGTTAGAAATCTTCCGAAAGGAAATCACCGACAGAAATATTTCTATTCATATTACGGTTTTATTGGAGATGTATGACCTGAAATTTCAACTGTGGCCTCATGTCTAATAAGGCAACACACTATCTATTAGATTAAGGCGACTACTGATGCCTGATCTATTAAAGTGTAATGGTTTATAAAAAAAATGACGAAAAACGAAAAGAAAAGTACGATTTCCAAATTTTCATCCGCATTTTCTCTTAATATCGTACGCTCTCATTACATATTGGGTTTTCAGGATACTACTCCTCTACAGTGACGTAAAAAGGGACAAAGACATCAAAAATCGTATGAAAAAGGCGATATCTTTCGGATATTGCAACCGTTTGTAATCACTCGCAATTTTATGTATAGTGCTGTGAAGCTGTACGAGACCGCCAAAGATCGAGTCTTACAAGCAGTGTTAAAACTTCCAAAGTGATCAAAACTGTGAAGAAACGACTCAAGAACGAAAGAGAGAAATGCAAACTGCTTAAGAATCCATGTCTCACATTATTAAAGTAGATTTTGGACTCAGCGTGTACAAGCGACACACTCGACTCCCTCCTACTCATTGTTGCATTGAAGGAAGAATTCAAGCAGAAATCCAAAGCGCCCACACAGCCGGTACGCGTAGAATGCTTACAGACAAATTATGTTTACTGAGGAGAAAATTTCCTCATCATAAAAGAATTGTTTGATAAACAGAACAATCGTGTAGATGCTCAGTCATACAAGGCAGCATCCCAGCTCATTCCGAGGGTTAAAAAAGACACCATCCCGCGTCTGCATGGTGGTGTATGGTGGGAAGTGTGCTACGATGGCATAAACATCGGTTAAGTAATCGATCGTCGTGGAACATCTATTGCGATGTCTCTCGGCCAAGCAATATTCACCAATAAGCCATGGACTTTCCAGCAAGACTCAGCTCCAGCTCACAATGCAAAAATGACTCTACTATGGCTCAAAAACAACGTTCCAGATGAATGACCAACTAGTAGTCCAGACCTCAACCAGTTGAATTACAAGTTATGGTAAGTACTAGAGGGCATGGCTTGCTCTCAAATATTGAGAGGTTGTGACGAGCCCTTATTTATCATTGTAATATTGAAAGTAAATTAAAAACTTTAACAATTGTTGATAATAAAAATTGATTTTTATTTACAATTTAAATAAAACTTATTTTCGTAATTTTATGTACAGATTATAAAGGAAAACAAGTTGATGAATTCCTTAGCTTGTGTCAAATCATGTGAGAAAAACCACGTTTTATCATCAATTAGTTCCTGAGTCCCTTTAAGGCAAACAATACGCTGTCAGCTCTTGGAATGTACAAGATTTTTTACAACATTCTTCTACAATTCCTCCGTACATACGAATTCGACGAGTTTTTGCCAATAAATTTTGGGGTTCAAATTGGAAAATGTTCGATAATGCTCCTGAACCATAAGCCGAATGGAATTCATTGTCAATAGCTGGTATAACGGCATTTGAAGGGTCTAAAATTTAAAAAAAAAATAATTTCGATTGGCAAAGTACTTAGAAAATGAATTGCTTACCTGATCTCTTTCGCATCATAGTATTGAAACCATTTTCACAGACCAGCCACATCATTTGACTTAATTTAGCGCCACACATACGATCGGAATGGGCCCGAATTTCGATTATAAAAAGACACACAATCAAGGCTGCGAGGTATTTCATTTTGCACGGCAAGATATTTAGAAAGGCTTTCCAAACGTATTTACTGGTGAAAGTATCTTAAATTACTGATGCTGATAAATATTTGAAGCAATTATTTATACCGAAGAGTTTACAACAACAATTAAAAAAAAATGTAGCACGAGTTGCAAGGAGGTTTTTTTTTTTTGATTATTTTTGCATAAATTTACAGGCAAAAGTAATTTCTTGCGACAGTTTAAATATAGATTGTGGAATTAGTATGTCTATGCCTCACTTGCAACATATAATTATCGATAACGATAAGTTCTTTTATTTTATTTTTAATATAGCTCAGCCCACTGTAATTTTTCTTTTCTCACATGTGAACAATAAAGTTTTTGTATGTAATTTCTCACACCAACCTACCACCTATTTATGATGACGTCAAATATTTGGAATAATTTGTGCATAAGAGAGAGAGAGGTACTCCAACACATTTTCTTTATTCCTCGGATATAAAGTACTTTCATAAATTTTGGCAGGACAGTGCTTATAAGCGAGGAATTTTTATATCGAAATCCCGCATCGGAGAGCATATGGCCTCGTGTCATTCGAGCTGATAGAATTCTAACCGTTTAATTGACGGCAATAGCTTCGTATTCGAAGGAATGTCGGCTAGTTGGAGAGGGCTTTCATCATCTTCTACAGCTGGGTATGGTGAACAAAGTGGAAATTTTCTGGTCGGAAAATTGTTGAAAGGCTTGGATCCGCAACAGACTTTATCGACAAAGTCAATAGTCCTATTGTAGCATTAACTAGGCAGAGAATTAGATCGTTGACTTGGCCAAGACCTGCACCATATCAGTTTACTAGAAGAAGAGCTTTACAAATTCCGAAAAACGAACTTTCGTGGATTGTAGGTTTTCTATCAGAAATCATTTATCTGAGATTGCGTGACCTAAGTTGTTTATGTCTTCTGGATGGGACAGAATGCAGCTTCTGCCTCAAGGAGAACGGAACCATAAGGAACATTCTATGGAATTTCACTACTTTCACCACTTATGCCAATAAATTAGCCGCATGGCTTTCATGATGACTATTGCCATCCAATAACTCCAGAGATCTAGAAACGTTGAAACTGTACAGCATATAGTCAACAAGATAATTGCCAACAATTGCCTCGACATTTTGTTATCGAATCTCCCTGCTACTTGAAAAAAACTGCGTGCGCAAGCCACAGACGAACAGAGTCCTTGAGGCTGTGCTGAATTTATAGATGAATAGATCAATCCTTAGGTTAAAGGCCGTGTACTTGTCGCTAAAACAAGTACAATGCCTAGAGGTCAACTAACCCATTGTATTCGTCCTAAATAGGCTAAAAATATAAAAGAAGGAAGGGAGGAAAAAAGAGCATGCTAGCACTATGATGTCGTAGCACCGTCTAACCATCCCTCAGAAGAACTCTAATATGGGCTTTCGACAGAGAATAAAAACTCTCAAATAAGCCCCTACCCAAGATCCTCAACCCCATCCCACCAAGGTTTGGGCAATTGTGCAGGAGGTATTCGATACCTCTTCAACTCCTTCCCGCCGCAACACACGCTGAAATAGTCCAGTTGGAGTGTTTGGTCCTGAACATCTCACAAACAACACTGTCACCGTAGTCTAGTTGGTAGTATGTTGGCCTGACGTGTGGCCACGGTTCAAACCCCAGGTCAGACATCTCCAACAAAAAAAAATATTTCTTTGGCGATTTCCTCTCAGTAGATTCCTGGCGAAAGCGAAGGAAAGAGTGGAAATAAAATTGCCATAAATATGGTTCTCAAAAATCTGTCGTTCGGACACTGTAATTCTCGCCACTCATATATAAAATTAACACACACACACACAACATAAGTGGTATGAATGAGAAGCTAGGTCGTAATCATGAATGTAGGGTTGTAATCATCAATTATGTGTATGTTTGTATGCGTGGTACAAGATTACAAGGTTCAATTTACTCAAGAACTGTAGACTATTGATCATTTCAAGCATCGTCAGTACGTCAAATGGTTCGTTGAACAGATCTAAGAAAATCATCTTCAGCAACGAGGCACACTCTCACCTCGGTGAATTCATGAACAAACAGAATTGCTGCATTTGGGCAAATAAGAATCCACGAGTGATTGTTAAAAAGCCGATATACATCCATAAAGACTGACTCTGGTGCGGTGAATGAGCTGGCGGCATCATTGGGACGTACTACTTCGAAAATAAGGCTAATCAAGCAGTTCGCTAGCGCTAGCTGATAATGGACTTCTTGTGTTCGGAAATTGATGATATGAACCTGGACCATCTGAAGAAATGACTTTTTTGTACGAGAAATTCAGTGGCCATGTTATCTTAATAGAAGTCGCCGTAGTGTAATAATAACAGGTTGTGTGTTGGCTTATTAGATGCTTCAAAACCCAGATCAGACATCTCTCAGACAACGAAATATAAAAAAATATTTCTTCGCCGTCTTTTTCACAGCAAGAACTTTTCTGGCAAGAACTCGGAGAGTAAATAAAAATTGTCTTGAAAAGTTTCTCAAAATCTCTGTCGTTAGGATTCGGCCTTAAACACACAACATATATAAGTGTTGTGAGAAGCTAGGTCGTAATCCTGGCTTTAGGATTATAATGACAAATTATTTGTATGTGTGGTATATGCTTACAAGGTTCAATTGTCCTAATAGCTGAAGACTGATGATCACTGTCAATACATTGTATGTTTGGTTAAACAGACAGAAGTGAATGGTGATTTTAATTGGGCGCCACGATCATGTAACTTAACATCATTAAACTTCTTTCTTTGGAAAGATTTAATATTGTTACAAAAATGGAAATGGTGTAACTTCGTTTAACATTAAAATGTTAAACAAAAGCTACAAAAACAAAAACAACGGCCCTATTTGATTGATTGACTAATAAAGAAGGATAAAACAACAACATCAGTACAACGAAAAAGTAAACGAAAAGCAACAACAACGCTGTAAGGACGAACGTACACAAGATACAAAAGCAACAAACATGAAAGCATAAATAAATGTAAACATCGTTGTTTACATTTACAGTGATTTCGAAAAGGCGAAGCCTCGAATGTTCGCCTCCAGCAGACTGTTTACGTCGCGATATAAAAGGCAAGGCATAGCATGCAAAGTCGGAGTAGAAGTTCAGTCAGTCTTGTGTGAAGACGAGTTGCGTGTGAAGTAAGCAATCGTTGTTTGACGATCTCCGTTACAAAGATCTACAGAACAATTGTGTCGTAATTGTTATTGTTTATCGCAAAGGGCATAAACAAAGCAATAACAAATAAGCAATTATTGTTGTTAGAACCAGTTGTGAACAGTGGCAAACAAAATTGTGTGAATAAATCAAGAATTTAATTGAAACTGAACGCAAATTTATTTTTATTTTTATTTGCAATCTACGAGCTCATATTTTAAACGTTTTTAAAAGTTAAAAACATAACAATATGGTACGTCAATAAATCAAGAACAATTCAAAAGCTACTGGATAAGATCACTCGGAATATTAATGATATTGAGTAACAATTATGTGTCACGGAGTCATTGAAAATATGAATCAACGAATGAAGTCCTGTCACCGAAGTTATGGCAAGCATTTAGCTGAGAATTATGAGGATAATTCACAGGAAAACTTTTTGTTTTATTTACAATTACTTTTTGTTCCTCTTCGGCAAAGCTTATACTAAAAATGGAACAATGCAGAGAAGATTAGCAAGGGCCTGGAGCAAATATGGCACTTTAAATTGCGAAAGGTTCCATTTTTATTCACAGGAAAACTTTTTGTTTTATTTACAATTAATCTCTGTTCCTCTTCGGCAAAGCTTATACTAAAATTGGAACAATGCAGAGAAGATTAGCAAGGGCCTGGAGCAAAGATGGCACCTAAAATTGCGAAACTTTCTATATTAATAATGTCAAGCAGTGTGCGCGCTATCCTCGTCAGTACACGTCTTCAAACCTAACCTAAAATACAATGAACATGTTGTGTTCTGGTTGGACCATCTTTGAGTAAATAATCACAAATTTTTTTAAACTTCTTGATATGAAATGAAATTCAAATTCGTTTTGTGTTTATAATTATTTTTATTTTTATTTTTTTTTTTAAATATTTTTTTTCATTTTATTTCCAAAAATTGTTCACATTTATTTGATCGTTAATGTAACATGGTATTCTTTTGTTTTATTTTAAATTAAACAAACAAACAACTTGTAAATAGTAATCTGTATTGTTTATTTGTTTGTCTATTTATTTATTTTTATTTTAATTTTTTAATTAATATCGATTAAAAAGCTTACATACAATAACTGTATTTTTGTATGTATGTATGCATGTAATGATAGACAATAAAATATTTGTAGATTTCAATTCAATTAGTAACAATTGCATTGCATTACAGAGAAACTAATGTTAAAACAAAAATAATAAAAGAAAAAAAAAACAAATGCAATGAAAAATATTTCAAATATTTTAACAAATTTAAGTTAAATTTTGTTAAAAAATGAAATACAAAAAGTGTTTCGTTTCGTGTTTATTAGTTACCGACACTGGAGAGCAAAAAAGAAGAAGTAAGTCTATCTAATTTTAATTTAATTACGCACTAAAAATAACTTACAACTAAGAAGGGCAAATTATGTTTTTAAAAGAGAGAGATAGAGAGAGAGAGAGAGAGAGATAGATAGATAGATAAACTAAATATAAAAAAAAACATACATTTTGTAAACAAATATTGTAATTTAAATATTTACAATGAAATAAAATCGTTTGTTGCATGCTAAACATTGTCAATTTCATTTAGGCTACAGTGGTTTAAATACATATCTAAAGCATATGGTATGGTAGACATAAAATTTTAACACTATTTCGTATGCTAGCAAGATGCATATCCGCATAGGACTGCAATGTTTCTAAATACAGCCACCGAATACGTTCGTTCGTATGTATATGAATATCAATCGTGCTTTCTAGTGATTAACCTGCATATGACAGGATCCAGATGCTTAGGTGAATAAGTATTAGACTGTAATTTAAAATCTGTTTTCATCCATTTTCAAAATTTCCATTTCAAAACAAGGACGGTTATAGCTCGTGTATAAATATTTCATTTCCAGTTATCTTGCTTTTGTCATAAGAAAATTTCGTAAATAAAGATATTTTGTTTGTGATGTTGTTTGTTGTTGCTAATTGTACTGTTTATAATCACATTTAAAATATATTTTATTTAATAAATTCCTTTTTTTTTTTTTTGTATCCAAATTGGTTGTAATACTTTTAGGTGTGCATGTGTATGTGTGTGTGTGTTTTAATCTCGGGGAAAATAATGTTATGGAATGGTTTTTAATGTGGATTCAAATCGGTGATCAATATTATTATTAGATATGAAGTATTTTTGTTACTTAGGAAGTAGTTTCCAATAAAACAGCTGCTGCCAGTTCTAAACTCCAGCCAGTTTTTTGTAAAGCTTGTTCACATTGAGGACGATTTGCAAGGCCAAGCCTGTAAGTAATAAAAAAAAAATAGAAGATAATTAAAAACAAAAGAAAACTTCATATTTATTATCATAACGATGTGATAATTATTCAAGGAAACAGCACAGAAAGACGTTGTAAATGTATGCAGTGATGTACAGACTTAATCTAATCCAACCAAACCTACCCTAACCTAAGCCTTAGCTATATACAGACAGTTAAACGAAAATCTCCAATTTTTTTTTATATTTTGTGAATTTTGTTACGAAAATGGAAATGGTGTAACTTCGTTTAACATTAAAATGTTAAACAAAAGCTACAAAAACAAAAACAACGGACTTGTTTGCCTGATTGACAAATAAAGAATAAAACAACAACATCAATACAACGAAAAAGGGATAAACACATAAACAGCAAACAACAACAACGCTGAAGGGACAAAAGTAAACAACCTACACTAACAACAAGCAAGTAAACATGTATGAATGTAAACATGTTGTTTACATTCATAGAAATCTCGCGAAGGCGAAGACTAGAACCTTCGCCTACGAGAACATTCATCATACTGTTTACGTCGTGATATAAAAGGCAAAGCAAAGCATGAAGGATGGGAGTAGAAGTTCAGTCAGTCTTTTGTGAAGACGAGTTGCGTGTGAAGTAAACCAATCGTGGTTTGAAGATCTCCGTTACAAAGATCTACAGAACAATTGTGTCGTAATTGTTATTGTTTATCGCAAAGGGCATAAACAAAGGAATAACAAATAAGCAATTGTTGTTGTTAGAATCAGTTGTGAACAGTGGCACACAAAAGTTGTGTGATTAATAAAGGATTTTATTAAAATTAAACACAAATTTATTTTTATTTTTATTTGCAATCTACGAGCTCATATTTTAAACATTTTTAAAAAGTAAAAACGTAACAATATTATAAAGCAAAGAGCAACTTTCTTATATTAAAAAATTATAAAGAAGAAATAAAGTATTACATCTTCGGCGGCATCAGTTACGTCCTGTACATGATAAGGCCTTCATATCACCACACTGTCCGTAATTTTCTTTCAAGTTCAAACAGAGTGAAGCCTTCATAGATTTCATACTCAATATATCATACTTGCAATTTTAACGAAACATCCTAAAGAAAATCAATAGAGCTAAGGATATTGGAGAATAACTTCACCTTTGGAATAGGCACTGTGTTCCATTAAAGTAGCTAAAAGAGGTTAAATAATTTGAAGGTTGTCTTCTTAAGTCATTATTCCATTAACTTAACAAAAGCGACACTTAAAATCAAGTAAGTGAAACCTCTAAGCTACCTCCACCATGCTTTTTTCATCTCAAATCAAATATACTACCATGGGTCTCAAATACACCACCTTCAGTCCGTTATGTAACTTCTCAATAATTCCATTATATTGTCAAAAACGTAAGAAAGGTCGAAAAAATAGAGAAAAAATTATTTCTTTGCTTTTAAAGCTTTTGTTATTGTCTCAGCTTTAGTTATTGTCTCAACCATCTCTGAGATGAGGTCTAATGTCGGTTCTCGACAAAGTAATAAATCTCAAAGAAACCCTTAATCAAGGTCCTCAACCTCATCCTACTAATGACAAAACAGTTACAGAGGAGATGTTCTCCTTGTCGTAAGACATTCTAAAATATTCCGGCTGGGATGTGTTCCAGATCCTTATCAGTGGTGACTAATGTATCTGATTCAAGCTATATGGGTGGACAAGATAACCAGCCAACCCACCCCTGCTAAATCCATAGTTGTTTATTTTTATTTTTAATTTTGATTTCTCAATATCAGAAATCCAAGCTGGGGTCAACTCACAAAGACCACAAAAGAAATCACAGCTTAGAGTACTAAGTCTGGTACGCCTTTGGACTCCATGACAGAGTCACACAAAGTTTTCAACATACTCCGGCTCACTACCCATGTTAATACAAACCCTGCAAAAAGAATTTGTATTCCTACTCCACATATATCTTCGCAGATTCAAGGTACAATGTCGCTTAAAATTCTCCTTAAGATTTTAGGACCCTTTCCGTTCTAAAACATTCAAAACTAGGCCCTAAAGGTCTAGAGATTTTGTCATCTCTTCTAATTCGCCAAGGAAAGCTCACTCATATAGCCTGATCGATCAGACCGATTAAGTGTACCGAGTAGGGTGTATCCATCAGATTTACGCACTTCATCGCTCCTTTTATTACAAGTCCACCAGCAGAGTCACTGGCCAACACATCACAATGACCAAAAATCTAAAGCAGTACAATTCTGTTATCGTTCAGAGACATAGTAAGGACCTTCATGAAGAAAGCAACCAGTTTCGAGCAGGGCAACTGTTCACATAGTTAACTACGATATCCCCATGCATAATCCATTCCCATGCGTGATGCGTTGCCTTAATGATTGCAAACACCTCAGCCAGGACTATACAATCCTTATCAGGTAGTTAACCAAAAAAAATTTCAAAGGTCTCTTAATGGCACAATACAGTACAGTTTTTCAACGCGAGAATTACATTTAATTTTCTGCAAAGATGACTCTAACATGTTGCAGTCCACTACCCGACTTTTGTTCCAAAATAATAAACGTTTCGAAACTTACCTCGACAATTGATCGATTTTATAGTGTCTGATAGCTAAGTTTACATCTCCGCTAGCAGCTCTTAGAGCATTGCGTACATCTAACTCTTGAGTATTTGGTCCCAAATCCTGCATTATTTGTTGAATTTTCTGATTCTCACGCTCATAGTCCGAAGGCGGTGGTGCATATAATGAATTATGACCTTCGTTTTGTGACTCCTGTTGCCTTTTCAGCTTCTCTAGACGTCGCTGTATCTGCTGGGCAGATAATTGAGGCGGTGCTAAAGGTGCAGGACGATGTGGTCTCAGATAATCGTCTAATGCTACTTCATCGTAAATAGCAGGTGGAACTGGATTAGCGTTAACATTTCCATTCGAATAAATTTGACCATTTGCTTGGGTTAAATGACTCAATGGAATTTGCCCATAGTAAGTAGAGGGTGTTGGTGCTACAGAATCGTAAATATTATGTCCGGTAACACTGCCATATATGGAAGCAGATGAAGCATACATTTGATTAGCTGGCTTCGGAGTAACCACACGATTCGAAATGGCGACAAAACTATGATTCGCCTCAGTGGCACTGGCACTGGCATTGGCTACAGAGGTGGCTGAAAGCGGTGTGGCTTGATAAATGCCTTGATTTGAATAAATATTCTCCAGAGCAGGTTGGGCATAATATTCCGATTGATTTGCTACTCTCTCATACCATATACGATTGACCACACTTTGAGTATTTGTTGCTGCCGAGGCTGTAACATTTTCCAAATTATTCGATTTTGTTGCCGAACTCTGAGATGTACCGTATAGACCACTAGCACTTTGTCTTTCAATATTTTGCATTTTTGGCGAGGCACCACTATTCGATGAGGGACTTGAATGATTTGACGTTGCTGCTGCAGAATTTTTAAGTGGCGTTAAATTTTGTTTAAAAACCGCCTCTTTATTGGCATACATTTGTGCAGAGTTTCTTTCGAAATCATTTTGGCCCTTATTCGACGAGTACATGTCTTTCTCTAGTTCGGCTATAAAATTCTTATCCAACATAACACGTTCATTTACATTTGGGGTGTCAGCTGTTTGCTTGTCCAAGGTCAAAGCACTTAAATTTTTCTGCAATGCGGAATCTTCCGCTGCAGATATGGTTGCCGTTTGTGTTTTTGTGGTTTCATACGGCCGTATATTGTTAGTTGATGATGTTTCTGTAGGTAATTGCGGTATATTTTCCTTATTTCCAGCCAGTAATACATTGGAAGCTGTTGAGGAAGTGTCTGGTGGTGGGCCAAACAAACTCTTTCGTGCTGAAGGGCTATTGTAGTTGGTATTTTGTAAGGAAATATTTCTAGAAATAGAAAATTAGTATGTAAGGAGCATTAGTTTTTACTTTTCGATTACGTTGACAGGTCGTTATAGTCTTCAAAGACATGCCTGCTATCGAAATGACTTACCTTAATGGGGTATCCTGTTGTGACTGTTGGGTTTTCATAACATTCGAGTATAAAGCATTATTAATATCATTATTTGTTGCTGTTGTTGTTGTTGTTGTAGTTGTTGTATTTGTATTATTTGTGGTGCCATTTAAATTTATTCTACTTGTATCAAAAGGATCACGCTGCTGTTGCTGCTGTTGACTAAATTCCATTGTATTCGAGTATGTTGGTGGCATTTGATATGGAGGTGGCTGTAGGCGTACGGATGGCGAATTTGCAAAATCGAAATTACTTTGCGTCAACGATGTAGGCGTATGAGGCATAACGTTTGTGGCTGAATCTTGCTCTAGGAAATCTTCACCTTCGGTAGGCACATCAATTGGAGCATCGAGTATACAAAAAGAGTTATCCACATGCATTGATAAACTTTCGCCCAAGTGCAAAAGGGAGGAATTTTGTGTTGTGGAGGGAGAAGAAGCAATACCACCACCACCACCACTAAATTCTGGGGATATATCAATAAGAATACCTTCTTGTTGTTGTTGCTGTTGCTGCTGCTGTTGCTGATTCTGTTTATTTAGTTGTGGCGGTGGTGGCCTTTGTGGACCTTTATTTTTGCCACTTTTATTTCCCGTCGCTGCTGCTTGTTGCATTGATTGATGTCTCTGCAGCTCTGTAGCGGCCCTCTCATTAACCAGTTTATTATACGAAAATTGTTTATTCACTACAGATTTTCTTTCTTTAGCATGATTCAATTGTTGCATGGAATGAGCTTGCAACGAAGCTGTTTTACGAGCTCTTTCAGCATGCATTTCACTACTGCTGGTAGCCATTGTTCCCGCACCACCCCAACAGAAACCGAAAGGTGAACCAGAATGGCCAGTTGCTCGAAGGCTTTCATGCATTGGCCGTATCAGATCACTGTTGGTTTGTTTAGTCTTCTCTAGAATGTGGCGTGGAAAAATGCCAATATCGAAGGTTCTTTGGTTTTGGCCCTTGATCAGCTTAAGCTCTGATCTGCCATCTATAATAGCAATTGTATCGCCTGCTTCTATTTGCAAGCGATTGGCTTCATTAAAACTTTTCGCTGCCTTTACCAGAGGTGGTGACACGCCAACCAGGAATTCTCTGAAAGAAAAAACAAAGAAATTTTACAAAAAAAAGCAACAACAATAAATACAACAACAAAAAACTTACTTAATAGCTGCAAAAGTAGGCCTCTCAGCTGGTGTTTTATCCCAACACTGTAGCATCATTTCATAGACATCCGGTGGGCAAGCATCTGGATGATGTAAACGTTCGCCTTCTCTATCAATTTTACGTAAAATCTGTGAACCATTTAAGCCCACCCAGGGATCTTCACCGAATGTAAACATTTCCCATAGCGTCACACCGAACATCCAGGTATCGGAAGCATGTGAAAATTGTCGAAAGCGCAATGATTCCGGAGCACACCATGGGAAAGGAACTTTTTTGTGTTCAGACATCACATAACAGTCATCTTCTTGAGGTAGAGCTCTCATTAAACCAAAGTCGCCAATTTTTATTTTATTTCCTGAGGCCAATAGAACATTACGACAGGCTAGATCGCGATGTAAGAATCTTTTATTTTCTAAATAAGCCATGCCCGTTGCGATTTGAACCGACCAATTCCATATCGTTGTCAAAGGCGTATGTTTGCACTGTTTGCGTAGCGTGTCCAACAGAGAACCACGTTCGGCCAATTCCGTAATCATCATCATGGGTTGAGATAGCACCACACCATATAAACGCACCAAATTCGAATGATCTAAGGCATGCATAGCCTGCACCTCACGAAAGAAATCTTCAATGATACCCGGTTGAGTAAGATTATCGGCTTTAAGGACCTAAATAACAAGAACACAAAATTAATTGACTTCCAACAGCGCTTTAAACTTATTCACAATACCTTTACAGCCACTGGCAAGTGTTTGCCATTTGGAGCCGACAGCCATTCACCCCTGCGTACTACACCAAATGAACCATCGCCTAACTTACTGCCCAGCGTTATGTCCTTTTCATGTATGAGGCAGGTTAATTGAGTATTTTGTTGCTTCTCTTTGCTAATGCCATTCGAAGATTTCTTCGACGATGGCTGTTTACCACCACCAATCAGCTTTGATAAGATATTTTTACGCCATTGTTGAGCCCTTTTCTTGCGTACTGCCTCCATTAAACGCCTTATGGCAGGTTTCCCCAAACCACAACGTTCCAAATCCTCGGCTTGCACATAATCAAAGTGTGCCAGTCGGGTGACTTGCAAGTCATCTCTGATACGCTCTAGGAACTGTTCGAGTTGAACTTCTTTTAATAGATCTTCCAGCCATTCTGTATCGTTAGCACTGTCTAAATGACTAGAAGTCATGGTGAGGCAAGTCTTAAAAATCGTGTACAAAGTCTCTACAAATAATCGTCACAGATAGGATCTGAAATTAAACAGTTACAGCAGATAAGTTTAGGTTTTCTATAAAGAATCGCGGTAGAGTCTAAGAGAGAGAGTGAGACAGCGAAAACTACAGAAATTAAGAACCGTTATCGTGGAGGCATGAACACTATTAAGCGCTGATGCAGCAGCCTTGGAAGTATTTGAGAGAAAAGTCCCATGTAAGATCTTCGGTCCAGTTCGAGTTGACGATGAATACCGCATCCGATCCAACAGTGAGCTGTATGAGGTCCTCAACGACACAGACGTTGTGCAGCGTATTAACATCCAGCGACTGTGCTAGCTCGGTCATTTCGTTCAAATGGAGGGGGATGCTCCGACAAGACGGGTATTTAATGCGAAGAGGACGATCTTGTTTGCATTGGAAGGACCAAATCGAGGAAGCCCTTTCATCAATTGGTGTGACCAACTGACGTAGGCACGCAAGAAGCAGATGCGCCTGGAAGGATGTGTTGAGACAGGCCGAAATCCGTTAAACGGGTTATTAAATGTCAATTACGTAAGTAAATAAGAACTAATATCGTTGCACTTCCCAAATTCATTGTCTACAGCCGAAGTGTCGTATGGTCTTTGAGAGACGTATTATACATTACAGTCCTTAACAAAAGTCAATTGTCACATACCAATACTCAAGTTTCTTCTTCCACCTCAACTACTTACCTACCTACCTACCTACCTTTCTGAGGACGATTTGATAAATGGGCTGATACCCCAATCTGCCATTTCCATGGCCTCATCACTGTAACGGCCAGGGGGAAGAGAAGAGACGTTGGAGGTGAGGATCGAGATATTATGTATTTAGTTGTCTATGGCCTACTATAGACAATGATAGAATAGGTTTGCTTTTGAGCTTAGATAAGGCCCGTCTGAGGTTAGTTATTGGTTTCATTAAAGGGCACTACCAGATTAGATCGCTGACAAGGATCTGAAACATATCCCAGCCGAACTATAGCATGGTGTGTTGCGATAAACAACAGTTGGAATCTATCGAACATTTCCTCTGCAACTAAACTGCCCTTTTAGTAGGTTGAGGTTGAGAACCCTGTACAGGGCCTACTACGAAGGTTTGAACTATTTGTCGAGAGCCGATATTAGGATTTTGCATAGATTCATAATTACGTTGAACTGGTTGAGAAGTTCTAGGGCATTAAGGTTATAGTCGAGCTTTCTTTAGTGTTTGTGGTGCAACCTTATTCCTCCCGTCTTTTATATCTTACCTTTCCTACCTCCTCTCTTTTTCCAATTACCATATCTCCTTGACAATACTCTTTCACTGTATCTCTCTCTCTCTCTCTTCTAAGACGAAATCACAATGAGTCATTTTGACTTCTAGGTATTGTACTTGTCCCAACGAAAAGTACACGTTTTCAACCTAACCTAACCTAACCTAACTACCTACCATCGTGGTAACCACCTACCATGGACAAAATCATAAGTCATGCATGATGAAGGGAAACGACTTCAAGTCTCTCGAGCGTTTGGATTGTGTGGATAATATATGGATGTAAGCAAAATTAAACGATAAACAACGTTAGCACAGAGTTTCGCCTCTCTAGGCTGTAAAGTGACAAATAATGACGGCGTTTAAACAGAGTGATCGCGCCACTCATGGATAAAATTAACACACACAACATATGTGCTGTGAGAAACTACGTCATAATCCTGACTGAAGTATTGTAATGATCAATTGTGTATGTATGTATACAACAACAGCAAGCCAAATAAAGTAGAGGTGATCTGTGGAAGCCTTATGCTCTAAAGATGAGCAATGGAAACAAAATGATTGTCTAATGCCATAAACAAATAAAATTAATTAATTTATTAATAATTTGACATCGTGGAATAAGTGATCACATACATAAATACATAAATACACTATTTGTACCTAGTATTTATTACGAAACGCACTTACTATGAAGCCTGTTACGTCAAGAGTAAAACTGTGTAGAGCTTAAAGCTCTGTTTGATTTCATTCAATAATTTTTATTCTCTTTCAATTTAAATATTGTTTCTCTCTTTGCCAGTCATTCAAAATACTTTTCAATGTCATTGAATTCCATAGAAAACCCCCACGTTCAATATACAAAAACACTTTATTTAATAAACAAATAAACAAAAAGCAAAAAACAAGAAAAAATATTTTAAACAAAAGCAAAATAAACCAAAAACTGAAAAAGAAAAACAGAAAAAAATGCAAAAATATGCATAAAAATGTAAACAAAGTTATGAATTAAAAATAGGTCTCCAAACACAAAACACAAAACAAAATGGAAAAAAAATAAACAAAAAATCATAAAAAAAGAGAAGACGTTTTAAAAGTTTTTAATTAAAATACAAAAGAAAGGTTTAAGCCACCGGCTAAAGTAATATAAGAGGTAGTAAAAAGCAATATAAACGTAATTAAAGGTATTATTTAGCTTAGGAGAATAGCATTCCAGTTATGTTAGTGCTCTCAACCTTTAAAGATGGCCGGCCACACATCAAAAAATGCCTCAAACTAATCTTTTTTTGTTATTGTGTTGATAACACACGTATAGGCTGAGGTGAGTTTGATGAATATCAAAATAATGTTGACTTTCATGCCATGTCGCCATGTCACCATTTGCCATAACTTGTAAAGCAGGTGTAAACCTTCAAACAAATTCAAAATTCTCTGTTTTCAACGCCACTTAGCATGATCATAAAGTAGTAATACAATACACGGTATTTCGATTACTTAAACCATCTACAGTCACAGCTTATTAGCCGTGAGGTCATGGTTCCAGCCCCATGTCAGACATCTCCAATACAACGGCGACTTCGGCGACTCGGCTAATTTCTCTCTCGACAAATTTCTGACAAAAACTCTGCGACTGAATGAAATTGCCTTCTATCGGTTTAAATTTGAACCATTGGTTAATATGAATCTAGCAATACTTGTGTCATTCTATTCCATTCTCAAAATTCTGTATGTAATCTCGACTGAACGTAACTAATCGTGTTACTCTTGAGCAACTTTAGGATTTATTGAGCCAACGACAAACCGCACGATAATATGCATAATTGCCGTGTTCGGGGCTCAAAAGTCCACATTTGATCTTACGGATGCCAATGCACCCATTACGATGTTTGATGCGACTTGTGGAGCGGAGGCATCGTTGGCCCATATTTCTTCGAAAATAAGGACAACTTAACCATTACAGTCAATTAAGACACCTTTCCCACCATGATAATCAAAGTTTTTGTACCCGCTCTCCATGGTATTGATGTGAACGATGTTTGATTTCAACAAGCTGGTGCAACTTCCTCCACATCTTATGTCACAATCGATTTATAGCGTCAAACGATTGATGGTAGTTTAATTGGCCAAAATGGAAATGCCAATTGGCCGCCAAGAAGTTGCGATTTGACACCGTTGGACTATTTTCTATGGAACGTCGTTAAAGAAAAGTGTGATGCTAACAAATCAGAGACAATTTAGCATTTGAAGGCCAACATTTGTGATGCCATTGGCGAGATATGACACCATACACTCGAAAAAGTGCACGAAAATTGGTCCGATCGAATGAGGTACTGTAAGCCTACTGTAAGGTCATTTCTAACCGGAACAATTGTACTCTACAACGAAAAAAAATAAATTTAGCAAACTATCTACACAAAAATAAAACATAAATGGATTTCTTTTTACTACACCTTATTTTAAATAATTAAAAATTACTTAAGCGTACAAGAAAAAAACGTAAAACCAAATAAGAAATGTTTACGTTAATAAAGTATTACGATGTGAAAAAAAATTTTTTTTTATCCAAAAAAGGCATTCTTGAAAGTGAATTGCGGTCAGCAAACCTCAGGTTTATTTGTTTATAACAGTGAGAATATTTTTATCTTTTTTTTTTCAAAAAAAAAATTAACGTCATTCATGTTTTTAATTAAACAAAAAAAAAAAAATTGTAATGTTTTTGTTGTTTTTTTCTTTCGGTTTTTTTTTATCAATTATTAAGGCTTTAAAAATAGCTCCTATCAGCTTTCAAAGAAATAAAAAAAAGTTACGTGAATTTGAACGGACAGAATTTAAAGCTGAAGTGATTTAATTGCCCCGCCAAGTGGGGAAAAAAATAAAAACAAATTAAGTATTTGATAAAAACAAATATAAGGTCTTCCAACAGGGACTTTCGACCCATTTTGTTGAAGTCTCATCTGCCAAACTACCTTGAACAACCATAGACAACGACGTATGTGCCCTGAATTGACACTGGAGCAGTTGACAACTGAGTCTAGTCTTCATCAGAAAGTCATGGCTAGCGATGAGGGTTATTTCTGGATGGAGGGGTTCGTGAACAAACAAATTTGTTGAATTTATAACGATACCACAAATCTACTTGAGATCCAAGAGTGGCCAATGCATCTTAAAAAAATCACAACTTGGTGTACGTCATTCTAACATATTTCTTTGAAAACGTCGGCAAGTACGATAGATCGATGATTAGCAACTTCTTCTAAATTGGTTGATCTAGACACCAACGGCATGCATATGGTTTCAGCAGGACACTGCTATGTGAAATACAGTTCATGCCATACTGGATATTCTGCACTATCGATTGAAGTGCATCACACGTGAAGGAGATATTAACTGGCCCCGAAGAAGATAGCGCGATTTGACTTTTAGTTATGGAGTTTACGCAAGTCGCAGATTTATAACGCGTATAAAACATAGTACACAGCTAACTTCGAAGCCAACATAATCCATGACTTTATTCAAATTCAACCTAATTTATGCGCCAGTATCATGGAACATCAGAGAAGTCGTGGTGAATATTTGATAGATATTTTCTCCAGTTTGTTTTATTTACATTTAAAAATAAGAAGCACTTAGAAAAGAACCCTTTAGTACTAATAATATAGGGTGTCTCAGTAAGATACGGTGTCATTGCTTTTAAAATCTTCGCAAAATTTTCAGTAGAGAGCGCACATAATGTATCAACAATTTAAAGAATTGACAAAAACAAATTTAAGAAACTGGGTCGATTAGGGAGAGTAAAGACAGCAGACCATGGAAAGTACCCGGCAAAAAATAAATATCAAAAAAAGGATCGCAAAGTAAAGTTGATCCAGATAGCCGAGGCTCTAAAGATATCAAAGGAATTTGTTGAAGAAAATTCTGTTGAAAGAAGAATCCAAGCAGCTCATAATAATCCGTTTTATTCAAAGTATTTGCCACTTCTAGCTACACATTTTCTCTATCTGTCAAGCAATTTGTGGATACCACGCCAAAAAAAAATAAAACTGTCCGTCTTTTGAAGCAAACCAATTGGCCACCCAATTTTCAACTTCCTTCCTCATGCTGCCATGTTGCAAAATTTCCTTTCCATGTCTTGTGGCCCATTCTGGTCGTATTTAGATCAATGCTCCTGGCACACCACACCTTTCTGATGCCACGAAACACACAGCATTGTCTCTCAACCGAATTGGTGTCGTTTTGCAATTGAAGTTGATGGTTGTACGGATTAGCCCATGTTTATTCCATTTAAGATTCTCAAAATAAATTCAATGTAACATCGATTTTCTATCGTGTTTTTGAAGAAACATTTCACAAGTGGTTTTCCAACTTTGCATCTGTCTGCCATTCCATTCATATAGAATTCATATTCCAGACTTCTAGATCTTTTCCGTGTAGTTTATTTCAGCTTCAAAGTGGCATCTTCATTCAATGTTGTTTACAATGAAGCGTCTCACATCAAAACCGTTATCTCTGAACCGCCGATACTATCTTTGGCATGTTGCTTCTGATAAAGCATGATCACCATATATATGCCTGGCAAGTATTTGATGTAACTTTCCAACCCTTTGATTGAAATAAAAATATTAAAAAAACTAAATGCTTTCAGCAAGCCCTCATTTTCTGGTATAAAATTCGCCATCATAACACGATCTTTACAGTGATGGGTGTTTACTTATTTGGTGTATACTGAATACGTTTGACTGATGTCATCGCCAACACAAAATATAATTAAGGCTTATTCACAATAACTGTTCCCTATGGAGGCATTTGTATCTAGTTGCTCACTTTATATGAGTAAACCGGATAGCAAACCGCCTAAAGCGCAACCAATCGGACACAACAATCGACTAACTGAGTTATGTCATCAGTATTTCGGTAGGCGCGTGGTAATTTTTATTTATAAGCTCCTTAGGAACATATGACTTTCACAAAGCATTTTCAATCTGATCCGGTTGTCTACTATTCTTTCCATAAGTTCCGATTGGTTATTATTCTGCCTTGTTTCCGTTTCATTAATCCATTGTTGTTCCAGCTAAACAAGCGACTGGTCCTAGGATAAGAGTAATGGAATCTATCACTGCCTAGAAACAACGCTCTATGAATATGTGCTGCAGTGGTGGGGAACCTTAACCTGTTAATACCTATTTTTTCCCCGTGTGGTATGATGTTAATTAACCGTCTTGTAAAGGGAAAAACAGAGTTATAATTGCGTACTTTTCGCTACGAAATTTTTAGCTTAACATCGAGAAAATAAGTTCCTATTCGAGTATGTGCTGTAGTGGTAAGGAACTTTGCTAACCGCTGATCCTGCTTTTTCCTCGCGTTGTATAATACTGTTTTGAAAATGAGAAAACATAGTTGCATAATTTTGGCTACGATCTTTTAAGCACAACATAGAGAAAATAAGTTCCTACCCGGGTGTGTGCTGTAGTGGTAAGGAACTTTGCTAACCACTGATCCTGTTTTTTCCCCCTGTGGTATAATATTAATCAACTGTTTTGAAAAAGGGAAAAGCGGAGTTATAGTTGCGTAAATTTGGCTACGATCTTTTAAGCATAACATAGAGAAAATAAGTTCCTATTTGAGTATGTGCTGTAGTGGTAGGGAACTTTGCTAAACGCTGATCCTGCTTTTTCCCCGATGTGGTATAATATGAATCAATTGTTTTGAAAAAGGGAAGAACAGAGTTATAGTTGCATAATTTTGGCTACTTTTGCGTACTTTTGGCTACGAACTTTTCAGCTTAACATCGAGAAAATAAGTTCCTAGCCGAGTGTGTGCTATAGTGGTAAGGAACTTTGCTAAACGCTGATCCTGATTTTCCCCGATGTGGTATAATATGAATCAATTGTCTTGAAAAAGGGAAACAGAGTTATAGTTGCCTATTTTTGGTTACGAACTTTTTAGCTTAACATAGAGAAAATAAGTTCCTATTCGAGTATGTGCTGTAGTGGTATGGAACTTTGCTAACCGCTGATCCTGTTTTTCCCCCCTGTGGTATAATATTAATCAACTGTTTTGAAAAAGGGAAAAGCGGAGTTATAGTTGCGTAAATTTGGCTACGATCTTTTAAGCTTAACACATAGAAAATAAGTTCTTATTCGAGTATGTGTTGCAGTGGTAAGGAACTTTGCTAACCGTTGATTCCTACCTTTTCCTGCAGCTGTATAATATTAATTAACCGTCTTGAAAAGGGAAAAACAGAGTTCTAGTTGCCTACTTTTTACAAAAGTACAACTACAAAATTTTCTGCTTAACATCAAGAAAATAAGTTCATATCCAAGTATGTGCTGTAGTGGTAAGGAACTTTGCTAACCGCTGATCCTACGTTTTCCCCGCGTGGTATAATATGAATCAACTGTTTTGAAAAAGGGAAAACATAGTTATAGTTGCGTAATGTTGGCTACAAACTTTTCAACTTAACGTAAAGCAAATAAGTTGACATCACACCATCGCTAGCGCTCTTGCTAAAGAGCATTTTATAGATAGAACTGAGCATGACACATAGCGTATGTACTTTATTTAATAAGACGTACGAAGGAATTGTAATTATCTAAAGAATAAAAGATTATTCATTCCATTCATTAGAAAATTAAATACTTTAAGAATGCGTGACCTTGTGACCTCAATTTGAAGAATTAGTGTGAAACTGAAGTACGCATTAAACAACACTGCATATGAGATTTTTTTTTTAATTTTTAACAAACGAATCTATTGTTTTTCAAAGACAATAGCTATTCTGGCCAAGAGATAACTGAGAAAAAATAAATAATTTCACGGAAAAATATCCATAAATGGCCGCATAATTTTCCATTTGCCACATTTGCATGGAGTTTTGCTACCGCAATTATTCCATTACGAAATATTTAAACAAAAAAGAAAAAGAAAAATATTTTTTAAAATAGAATTCAAAGAAATAGAAATGGAAATAGAAATAGAAAAAATTCTTTTAAAACAAACGAAACGAAACGAAATGAAATAAAATCACAGAACACAAGCAAATAAGCAAGCACAAAGGCACAGTTTATTCGCATGTGATATTTCTTTTTAAATGAAAAATTACAAAAACTCACCACTGCTGCTGCTGTTGTTGTTGTTACTTTTAACTAAATAAGCTATTTAAGCCAAACTAATGAAACTTGGCTGAAATTTCCACATGATAAATTTTTTTGCCTGTGTTCTGTGTGTTAAGATTTCAAAAACAATTTGTACTTGTGCTCGCTGTGTGTGTGTGTGCAACGTTCCAGTTTGTTTGTGATCGCTAAGTGCGAGGATTAATTCATAATTAACTTAAATGACAAATGAGTGACATGTGGTAATAGAGTAACGAATACGCATTAAAAGAAACGTTCAACAAAGATAAACTTCAACTACTTACTTAATTAGTCATTATAAGCCCTTAGTCAAGACTACAACCTAGCTTCTCACACCATCCATGCTCGCTTGCTGCGAGGGTTAATTCATAATTAACTTAAATGACAAATGACTGACATGTGGTAAATGAGTAATGAATGGTAAGAATTTGAAGAAAATTCTTCCGAAAAGAAAAATTTTCTCCAAAGCCAAGATTACGACCTAGTTTCTTACACCACCCATGCTGTGTGTGTGTTAACTTTATAACAAGAATTTTTTTTTGAGAAACTTTTCATGTCAATTTTATTTATTCTCAGAGTTTTTCGTCTCGGAAGAAATATTTTTTTAATATTTTGTTTTGCTGGATAGTACAGTCCTTACGCTGACCAATTTCTTCTTCCCTGATTTGAAGAACTTGGCCAGTACAGAGGCTGCGCGTTCAACTGTGTCATCACAACGGGTCGGTACGCATGCTCTAGTGAGCTTTTGGCATCAAGGCTATCATTCTAAACTAACCTAACCTTTGCTGTATACGTCTGCCCTGGGATTTGAACCGTGGCCTCTCATCTAATAAGCCAACACTCTACCTACTAGCCTACGGCAGTTTTAAATGGCAATTTTTCTTTATTTTATTTGATTTTACCCTTTGCCAGGAATCTGATAAAGGACTTCGCCGAAGAAACATTTTTTCATATTTCGATGTGGAGCACTCGACCTCACGTCTAATAGGCCAAGACACTAATTACTAGATTACGGCGACTTCATAAACTGAAGTATACTCACCGACACTTATTAAGATTGTCTTCAAAACAGTAGTGCATGGGAGTATCGCAACATAATACAGGAATGAAATTGGGACCATACGTTCTATTGTATTATCCTTAACCTATGTAGGGTATTTCTATAATGCCTCCTCAAATCCTATGACCCTGACAAACCTGAGAATCTTTAACGGTGTTAACAAGAAATATTACGTGCTCAGCACGTGTTATCTCCATCCTGATGTTTTCTTTTGGGTTGCGTTAATGCCTTATAAGTGCCAAGAACTTATGTTGTCCCATGGTATCCCTGTAGAGGCATGTATTTACCCCGGATCCTTCATTTTGAAAAGAGGGGGTTTTCTCATGACATCAGGAACAAAAGAGGCAATTAGGCGCACTTGATGGTTTGGTTTTTCATTGTAATTTTTTTCAGTATAAAAAAAGATTCGTGGCATGTGGCAATATAAAATGTGCTTAGTTACGTGTACCATTTCAATATGAATAAGACTAACAAACGAACAACGCTTCCAAATCATTGAATTTTATTGACAAATTGCATGCTGTTTGCATGTTTGTTTCATAAATCGAGAAATTATCTTCAGCAATGAAGGAGATTTTTGGCTCAATGAGTAGGCAAACGTACAGAATTTCCGTATTTGATGAGAAGTTCAATCAAAGATTCCGATACACCGGGAAACATGCACTGCATGGTGAGGTTTTGCAGGTTAGCGGGACCATTGCATTAAAAAACCGTATCGTGCTACGATTGCTGGCTCTTTTGGCCTAGAAAGGAGATATTAAACTTGAATGAATGGGGTTTCACTATTAACTTATTGAAGGCGAATTTGGTAAGCTATTAGTCTTATGTTTAAGGCAGCAAATTGATCGTGTAAGATCATAACAATTTGTTTGTTTGTGGGGATAGGTAAAGGGGAGATTTAGGGAATAGAATAGACCAGCCACAATTAACTTTAAAATGTAGTTATCCGATTAGCTAGAACAAAAAAGATTATGTGTAGGTAATGTGTTGGCTTATTGGACGTGAGGCCACGATTCAAAACCCAGCTCGGACATCTCCAACAAGACGAAATAAAAAAATATTTCTACGGCGACTTCCTCTCATCAGATTTCTGGCATAAACTATGTGAGTAAATAAAAACTGGCGTGAAAGTTTCTCAAAAGTTTGTCCTTCGACTTTAAACTGTAGGTCCCTAGACTAATGTATAAAATTAACACCCACAACATAAGAGGTGTGAGAAGCTAGGTTGTAATCCCGACTAAAGGGTTGTAGCGACTTATAGTGTGTGTATGTAAGTTCCAAATGGTTTGAATTCTTAATATGGAATTATTGAAAGTAAAAATAAAGGATTTCTTTTTACAACACCTTATAGGTCATCATCATTTTGGCTCAACATAACAATTTTAATAACTAAAGGCGTCTAAGTTTCCCTTGTTTTTGTTGGGAAATCAGTTCAATTTCTTCCAAAAAGCACTTTAAAACTGGGAAGGAGTTAAAGACGAAAAAAAGTAAGGTCAAGTATGTAACTGTGTAGGTATTTATATGACGAAATAACTTTTAGAATCAAAAACTTGTAAACTTAACAATACTTCTACTACTACTACTGGCCCAAACGAAAATGCAATAAAAATTTAAAGCAAAACATTGAAACATGCCAACTGAACAATGTCATCGTACGATAGAAATATGTATGTTGCAACATACGAGGGCTGTATGATTATATACTTTGCGAAATGCCACTTAAATGTGGAAGGAATCGGGTGAATAATTTATATGAGCCTCGTATGTTGTGCATACATACATACATACATACATATGCTCGTATACAATATTTATTTATAAAACATTTTCGCTTGGCTGGCTGGCTGGATGGTTGCTTGACGATGACTGTGTTGCATGCAACAAAATTCAATTTAAACTAAAAAAAAAACGAAAACGAAAAAAAAAACTTTAAAATAAAATAAAAACGTGTAAATAACAATTGCAACAGAAATAGAGAAACAAAAACAGAAACAGAAAAGAAAATAAAAATAAAAATAAAAATAAAAATAAAAATAAAAAGGCAAAAACAACAAATAAAAATTAAAACAAAATTTCAACGCTCAACACATGTTCTGCCACAGTTCACAATGGTCAGTCAATATTCCAAAGAATTACATGGGCAATGAATATAATTCATGACTATTAAACGGGGAAATGAAACAACTGACTGGCTAACTGGCTAACTGACTGACTGTGTCTAGTATCTAGGCGATTCCATAGAATCTGTGGCCTATAGAAAAAGAATACAATTTCAATTACAATGAAAAAAAAAGACCCTCGTAGAAAACTAGACAATAAAAATGGATAAAATTCAATTAAAAACTGGTTAAATTATTCTTTTTTTTTCATCTCTTTCATTTTTCATTTTCTTTATATTTAAAAATAAATGGGGAAGAATCAATAGATCGACGGATTTAAATGCTATTCAGCAGAATATGAAAAAAAAAAATTCATTTCATATGATAATAAATGCGTAAATTTTTCTATTAAAAAGAAAATAAAATGAAATAAATTAAACAACAAATACAATTAATATGATGACACTATTATTGTTTGACAAACAACATCAATAGAATTTACACTGAGAGAGAGAGAGAAGTAACATTGAAGAATTTTCATATTTCCCTTACAACACTGTTTTACTTACCCAGACAATCTGTTTGTATAAAAAAAAAAACACTCAAGAACTTAAATAGGTTTGAGCTATTTTTGTTCAAATTGACGTTCGTCTGACAGAAAAAGGGTATAAGACTCGTCTGATAAGTAATCTTAACAATCGAAACTCTACACTTGCCCGGCCACACATGAAATAATAGAGCAAACGTCCAAACGCAAGACGACACTTTTAACACCGCCACTTTTTGCCTTTAACAGGGCAAAATTTGCTATTAACAGAATACGGTTAACTGTTTAACAGTGGCAATAAGTTAATTAGTATTCTACTTTGCAATTACTGCAGACTATTGATATAAAATTTAATCTGAAAATAACACAATTGAAATGTATAAGACGGTTGGTGGGTGATGGAGGTAAAAATTTTTTTTAATCCCAAAATTATTTCAGCTATTGCTCACCCATGGTTCGAAAGCGGTCCCACTGGACTAACATTTGCATATAGGGTAGCTATGCCATTTCCCATACGTTCCAAAATGATGTGTGTAAAGATAAATTCTTATTTGAAAATCCGAGACGCAAATCATAAATTTTAGCAGCGCCACATTTGGCGTTAACAGAGTAAAATTTGTTCTTAACAGAACAAAAAATGCCCTTAACAGAGCACTGTTAACTGTTTAACAGTGGCAATAAGTAGTTTAATCTTCTAATTTGCAATTATTGAAGACCATTGACATGAAGTTTAATTCTTATTATGATCATTATTATTTGTAAACAATAATGTTGAAATGAAAAGGATGGTTGGTGGGGATGGAGGACGGAATTATTCCAGTCGACTATCATGAACATATAGTCAGTATGGCGTACTATTTCTTATATCTTCCAAAATGGCCACTGATCTTCTAGAGAATTTTCATACATTTTTGGTCGAAAATTGATTTTTTTTTTAAATTGAATATCTTGACTCACAAAATTATTTCACCTATCCCACTACCACGATTGGAAAAAGGACACTCTGGACTACCATGTACATATAGACTGTATGGTGTACTATTTCTTCTATCTTCCAAAATGGCCTCTGATCTTCTAAAGAATTTTCTATCAAAAAAATTTATAGTTTCAAAGCCAATTTTCACAACACCATATCACTTTATGTGGAACTATTTCTCTGACTATATTAAAAAGCCTTGGAACCTTTCTTCGAGTATGATATGGTACTCCTAAACCTAGTATATGCCCTAAAATTAGCTCCTAAGCAAGTGACCTTCTTCAAATGGATACTGTTAAACCTCTAACAGTCCTGTCTTAAAAGAAAATTTTGCTCTGTTAATGCTAAATGTGGCGCTGCTAAAATTTATGGATTGCGTCTTGGGTTTTCAAAATAGAATTTATCTTCACACACATTCCAAAATGACCACTTATCTTCTAGAGAATTTTCAAGCAACAAAATTATAGTTTGAAAATCAATTTTCTCAATACCATATTACTTTACAGGTGACTACATTGCTGATTATATTAAGAGGCCTTGGAACATTCCTTTGAATATGATATGGTATTCATAGGTCTCGTGTATATCCTAAAATTGGCTCCTACATAAGTGGGCTTGTTCAGATGAATACTGTTAAGCGGCTAACAGTGCTGTATTAAGGGCAAATTTAGTTCTGTTAAGAAAAAATTTTGCTCTGTTAACGCTAAATGTGCCGCTGCTTAAATTAATGGATTGTGTCTTGGATTTTCCAATATGAATTTATTTTCACAGACATCAATATAATCCTGAGTGAAGGATTGTAGTGACCTATTAGGTTATGTTCATATGCATGATTTTATGGTAACGGATTCACTCCACATATCGATGATTAAGCAAATTTTGAAGGTTATCTTTACCAATACAGGAAGATTTAATTTTCGATTCTTATTTTGAAACGAATTGATTTTTCGTTCTCTTAAAAATATTCTGAAGACGAAATATATCACGGAGGAATATTTATTTCGAATAAAACAAATAAATCGTTGACCTTATGTCAGACCGACAAAGTATTTTCCTGTTTACAGGAACTAATAATTAAAAATTGTACACGTTTTTCTCCTCACTGAGAACGTTTCATATTTTATAATAGGACTGTCGTACGTTTGTATGTATTTTCATTACAAAATTATTATTATTATTATTATTGTTGTCTCTAACAAAAGGAAAGAAGAAAAATTGTGAACGTCAGTAGTCAGACTCCAAGCAACGTTTATTCAATGGTGTGTCGTACGTACATGCAAACATACAGTATCGGTCAAACAATAAATACGTACATACAGAATTGGTCATTACAACCCTTCAGTCAGGATTACGACCTAGTTCTCACACTACTTATGTTGTATGTGTTAATTTTATATTTGAGTGGCGGGGCCTATGGTTTAAAGTCGACTCCGAACGACAGAGCTTTGAGAAGCTTTTCATGACAATAGTTTTTGTCAGAAATCTGCTAAGAGGAAGTCACCGAAGTAAATGTTTTTCATATTTCGGCTTGCTGGAGATGTCTGACCTGGGGTTTGCACCGAGGCCTCAAATCTAAGAAGCCAACACGCTACTTACTAGACTGCGGCTCCTTCAACAGTTGAACATGGAAGTGAATATGCCATGGTGTCGGGTTGGGTTACTTTTTTCACAAATTCTAGGGGATAATGTGCAAACAGATGTAAAAACATAAATTGGGGAGGTCATGCATATGACAAGATGCCTCAACATTAAATATTCCAACACGATAATTACCTTAACACGTTCACGCCGACGCGTACCACCGGTGGCCCGCACTAGACTGCCTCATTTGGCGGCGTATACCTCCGGTGGCCCGCACTAGACTGAACCATCGGGTGACGTGTACTATCGGTGGTAGGCATTTGATTATGCAATTAGACGGTACGTAACACCAATACCGTTGTATTGCGGCAAAACAGCTGCCGTCCGATACAGCGAAAAGCATTTAGCACAGCCGCCAAGCTGGAGACAAGTTTGAATTTTAGCGCCGGCGTGAACGTGTTAAAGACTCATACGTATTGGTAAAGGATTTTTAGAAGAAAAATGTTTTAATATAATGCTGACATGTCTAATCCACTGAATTTCGCCCGTAGAAAATCTTTAGGAAGTTGTAAATAGAAGGATAAAGTATTGCGAACTTTACAGTCACAGCAAGAAGTCTCCATACATTATTGTTTTTAATTTTTTTCCAATAATTCTATTCGTTTTGTTTTTACATAGTCATTTTGTTCTTCAAACAATATTGATTGATAAAAATCAAGGGAAAAGAGTCTACATACACCATAGCAAAAAGTCTACATTAACCGGTGTATGTAGACTTTTTCTTTGACTGTATATGACACATGGTTGTCTATTCCAATGAATTTATTTCAGACAATCTTTCTTTTTTTGTTTTTGAAGGCAGTGTAATTATAATTTAAATTTTGTCCAATATGTTTTGGTCACCACTGTATATGTGCAGATACGTAAGTAAATCAAATTTAACTTCAAGTTTCTATTCATACGAATAGTAGTTATACGATTAAAAACGTGATAAAAATTTTAAATTTTTTTTTAGAATAATTATTGGCTGATTTTGTTTTTTTTTATTTAATCTTTCCTTAAAAAGACGTAACAAATAAAAAATTTAAAATAGAAATAAAATTAAAAAAAAAATTTAAAATTCTACAACACAGTGTCTGTAATATTTCTGTTGTTGTTGTAGTTTCTAGGAATTTTTGGAATTGCAATCAATGCAGAGTTTTCATTAGAAATACAATGTTTGTGGTTTTTAATCAAAGAAAGCAGTAGCCAACGTTGTGGCGACATATTTGAATTACGTAGAGCAGCGTATTTATGACGTACGTACGTACAATACATATTTTAAATATTCCATTAAATAATCAGCATATTTATTTTCATTCACTTATCTCAACTTAAACGGCGGAAAACAAACCAGACGATAAATAGCGGGTGTTCGAAAAAGTGAGGTTAGAAACTGGCGTTAGAGAAGTTAAAAAGGTAACGTTTGTGCTATCAATTGTGGTTTTAATTGCATCAGGCAACACTATTGTTTGTCTAAAAGTTGATATTTCACTGCGGTAGAATTCATTTTACTCACGTAGTTCTGTGAAAAGTTATCCAAGTTTAGTTTAGTGGTTCAAACCTTACCTCAGACATCTCGTACAATATGAAAAAATCATTTCCTCGGCGGCTTCCTATTAGGAGTTTTCTGGCAAAATATCTGAACGTAAATAAAAAAAAATTGCCATGAAACGCTTCCAGAAAGTCTCTTGTTCGGAGCCTACGATAAATTCTGGATTCCGCCACTCATAGATAAAATTAACACTCCCAGCATGAGTGGCGTGAGAAGGGCAGGGTGTAATCCTGACTAAAAAGTTTTAGTGACCGAACAAATCGGACAGACAAATAGTGACAAGGACAAAAACATTCAGGAATATGGATTCACAGGCTTTCCAGGAATGTAAAAAGGCAGTTAAGAATTATTACAGGCATGTAATGTTAAGCATTCCGTGGGTAGCTAGTCTTCAAGAAATTATCGGAAATGTGAAAGCGATTATGTTGACTAATAGAGCCACAGTATTATAATAATATTAACTTGGATAATCCAATGAGTCTTGAAGTCTACTAAACATAATGAAGCGATTCATGCTTGAGCAACGTTGGGATTTGTTGGACCAACAAGAAACTGCACGACGATGTCGATTTTAGAAAAAAAATTATCTTTTCGGATGATAGGACCGTTAATAAGCAAAATTGCCGTATTTGGAGATCAAAAAACGCACACGTGGTCTTACAAATGACTGTGTTTGGAGCAGCTTGTGGAGCGAAGGTATCATTCGACCATTTTTTTTCCAAATGAAGATGACACAACCATTACGTTCAATGGAGATACCTATCGCACCATGAAAACGCATTTTTTTGTATCCGCTCTTCACGATATTGATGTGAACGATGCTTGGTTTCAACATAATGATGCAACTTGCCACACATCTCATGAAAGAATCGATTTATTGTGTCAAACGTTTGATGGCCGTTTAATTAGCCGAAATGATGATGTCAATTAACCGTTAAAAAGCTGCAATTTGACACCGTTGTACTATATTTTGTGTAGCATCTTTAAAGAAAAGTTTTATGCCTACAAACCAGAGACAATTGATCATTTGGAGGCCAAGATTCATGATACTACTGCCGGGATACGACCCCATACACGCGAATAAGTGCATGGAAATTGGTCCTAGCGTATGAGGTACTGTGAGGCCAGCCGTGGCAACCATACGAATGAAATGATATTCCGTTTCTAATCGAAACAATTGTACTTTACAACAAAAACAAAGTTTGACAAAATTTCAAACCGTTTTTGTTTCGTTGCATTGTTTTATAGAAATAAGCCTGAGACCTTGAAGCCTATGATTGGTCCTTCCACCAGCAGGCCTACCAGACCAGCATGTAATTCCTTCTTAAAACTCTCAAGAAGGAAGAGTCACAATTTTTTCAAGTACAATTTACATTTTATTTTCCTTTTCCCATTTTAAGTAAATATTACTTGATGATAGCGCTTCCTAATGTTTTTCAAAACAAGGACTACATCATCAAGTCCTTAACAGACATCTTCGTTATCGTCATACGTTAAAATCATATGGTAAACGTAAGCAAAGTGTCATTTTTGTGCCTTTTTCCAAGAGAACTTTTTGTTGCATCTGCTTTTAAAAATAGAGATTGTATGGCCAGCTGTTCATACTCTATGAAGTTAACATTGTTTGACAGCAATCATCAGAGGTGCTTGCCTATCAAATTTCATTTTCGGTGTTCTTATGAATTTAAACTAAAAGGCCTGCCTGATGCATTAAATTCCATCAGCATTTCGGAAATGTAAGTAATCTTTATGAGTTTTTCCGTACAGCACTTTTCAAGATTCGAATTCTAAATAAGAAATTCAAATAACGTCATACCGACCGGTCGATTCATTAACAAATCACAACAAAAATAACTACAACAATAATAAAGACAGACAAGTAGACAGGAAAAGAAAGAAAAACAAACGAAAACAAACAAGAAAATATTAATTAAAACAATTTAAACTGCATCTTCATATATGTACGGGGATTTCCATAATGTTTACCTCTCTCTCTCTCTTTCTCACTCACTCTCTATTCCCGTTTAATTCTATACTCGTACTACGGAATGTAATAAATTATTAAACAAAACGTAAAGGAAATAAAATAATATAATAATGGATACGATTATAAACGTCTTATTAAACAAATATTATTAAAAAAAAAAGAAAAGATTTAAATTAATTAGTAGTGATGTATATGTATAAGGTATAGTAAAAAGCAATCCATTATTCGTGCAGTAACTGGCTTTACTAATCTGTCAAAGAAAAAATACCTCAAGGTTTAGAATTTCTCATCGAGAACAAAGTATGATAATTTATTTTTATCATTCTGAGACTTTAACAATTAATCAGAGGCTAATACTCCTCGATTCCGAGGACAAAAAAGGTCTAGAAGTTGACGGACCGAATACAAATGAAGTATAAACACAGTGAATGGTAAAGTTGCCATTTTAGGGCAACTAATCTTAAACATTGGAAGGAGAGGTTAATTTTCTCGAGTTACAGAATTATCCATGATATTCCACTACCACGGTTGCATACGCTCCTCTACCATATGTGAAGATAAATTCGAATTTTTAAATCCAAGACCCAATCCATAAATTTCAGCATCGCCACATTTGGCGTTAACAGAGCAAAAATTTTCTCTTAACAGAACTACATTTATCCTTAACAGAGCACTGTTAGCTGTTTAACAGTATCCATCTGAACAAGAACACTTGTTTACAAGCCAATTTTACGATATACACTAAGTCTACGAGTACCATACTATATGCAAAGGAAATTTCCAAAGCTGCTTAATATAATCAGGAATATAGTCACATAGAACAATAGAACACTAATCTACTAACACCAAAAAGTAGCCCTGCTAAAAATGTGGGTTTGCGTATTTGGTTTTTATCAAAACAAACAACTTCATCAGTCCATTTAGATTAAAACCAATCAATGTAGTCTTAAGTATATTTTATGAATTCCGAACTACAACTTTTCTTTGATTTCCACGAAACAAATTGTCCTTAATTAGATGCCGACAAATACCATAGTTAAGGTATGACCAATCAAGCCCAAAGGGTCTTATGTTATCAGGAGTTTTTTCTTCTCCAGTCCTTGTAAGATATATTTTGTAGTCGCAGTGGTCTAGTGGTGGTGTGTTGGCTCATTGGACGTAAGGCCAGTGTTCAAACCCCAGGTCTGATATCAAAACGAAAATCTTAAAAAATAATCTTCGGCAACTTCCTCTCAGCAGATTTCTGGCAAGAACTCCGAGAGTAAACAAAATTTCCATGAAAAGTTTCTCAAAAATCTGTCGTTCAGAGTCGACTTTAAAGTGTAGGTCTCGACACTTATGGTTAAAATTAACACACACAATAAAAGTGCTGGAGAAATTAATTGATAGAACGTTATCGGAATTATCGAAATGGTTGGATTGTATTTGTTCAACAGAATATTTAATATCGGTGTTATAACGGGATCTTATAGGCTGCAAGTATGCTGTACTATTCGAAGCGGCTATCAATTTAATGACTATACCAGGCTGTTTACATCAATACTAAACGACTCGAACGAAGCTTCTGGAATAGTGAATAAATTTTTTAGTGGAAAATCTTCGTTCAATAGTAACTATAAAAATTCGGCCGTCTATATAGGGATAAGGGCGTTTAAAGTTATTTGTTTCCATAAGTGTTGGTAATGAGTACACACACAAATATACAAAAATACTTGGTTTTTCTTCCCACTTTCTTTTATTTTTATACTCATCGTTCATTGAAATAAATTAAATGATGTTTAATTATGTAATTAAATATTCTTATGCGTCATAATTGTACCCTCTTAGTTAACCTTTACTCAGTGACTGTGAGCTTTAAGTTCATCAAACTTGAAATCTCCAAAAAACAAAATGTTTTTTTCGTAAAAAAAATTTTCTTAAAATTTTAAATCGTTTATGAGGCGTTTATACGATTAACAAAATGTACCAATTTATAGAGGCAAATAAGAACGTTTTATTAAAAGCAATCAGCCTTAGTTTAGAGAGCTTGTTATAATTTTATAGAGTTTTAGGAATTACAGTTTCAAAGCATAAAGTATCGGATATGTGTGTGAAGTTAAATTCAAGTTGAAAAACCAAAGACGCAAACCAAAAATTTTAGCACAGTCAATTTTGGTATTAACAGAGCAAATCTTCATATTAACAGAGTAATGTAAAATGGTTAACAGCAGTAAATATTCATAGTTGTATATAAGAAATCGGGTTTAAGAATTTATATCCAAAATTATAAAAACTGTTCCTAAGAGTACCTTCTATTTCATGCTTCTAAAACAATACCAAACACAATTCCGGAGTTTATTCGAAATCGATTTAGAAAAGTTAATTTTTAAGTTAAAAAATGTCAAAACACTAGAGGATTAGTGGCAAATGGGACTTGCTACACATATACACATACATACATACATAAAAACATACATAATTGGCCATTACAACCCTTCAGTTAGGATTACGGCCTAGCTTCTGACATCACTTATGTTGTGTGTGTCAATTTTATACATGTGTGGCAGGAAATGCAGTTTAAACTCGACTCCGAACAACAGATTTTTTAGAAACTTTTCATGGCAATTTTATTTACGCTCAGAGTTTTTGCCAGAAATCTGCCGAAGAAATATTTTTTTCATATTTCGTTTTTGATGTCTGACCGGGGACATCCCCAACATATCCCCCTCTATACAAATGGTCAGGAGAGATCTCTGTCAACCGTGGTAGTCGGATATTTGGAAAAATTTTTAATTTTATATCAATAATCTGCAATAATTGCAAAATAGAAGATTAATCTACTAAATGCCACTGTTAAACAGTTAACATTATGTCATAGGTGATTCGGCTGGAATTGTTGGTTTGCGTCTTGGGTTTTTAAATTATAATTTATCCTTACACACATAGGGCCATTATTACAACTTGCCTTTAACGAAAGGGAAGATTTTAATTGACAGATGAATTGTTTTTCGTTATTATAAGTGGCCAATAAGATAGAAGTAAGCGTTAAGTTAAAGGGAGTATCATAATATCGCTAACTTTTAAAGTTAAGTTTATGTCTGAACTTGCCATATTATCCATTATTTTCAATATGGCAACTTATAACATAAACAAAATAAGCAAATACAACAAAAAGAAAAGAAGCCAGTCGTTACCACTGCGTTTAAAAAAAAAACTTGTTTAAGTGAACAGTTTTATCGGCAATGCTCCGACACTGCCATTTTTTGAAAATGTTAACTTTATTTTACCTGTAATTTGTAATAACGAAAATAAGTTAAAGGTAAGTTTACAGTTCCCTTTAGCTAAAGGTACCTTTAACTAAACCCAAGTTTAATGGCAAGTTGTAATAATGGCCCATAGTATATGAAGTATTAAAAACGAAAGTATTCAGACAGAAAATTATGTTCAACCTTCTCCTAGCAATATATTTACTTCTTCTCACATCTTTCATTTATCTTCTTCTCCATGTAATCTTTGATCGACCTTTTCCTTTGTTTCCCTTAGGCAGCCTAGTGTACTAAGAAATTATACTGAAAATACAAGAATCGAACTAGAAAAGTCATACCATTATATAGAAGAAATGAAACTTTGCGATTGCGATGCCTTAAAATATAATCTAAAAAGCACCACATTATAAACACAAAGAACCTTTCTAATCTTAACTAAGAAAAACATGTTGCCACACCAGGAGGTTTACTGTAAGACACAAAGAGCAGCAATCCCAATCCTCTTATTATTTATTTTCTTTTGTTCCTAAAGGTAGGACAATGAGAGGGAAGATGTTCTGTCGTCTCCTCTTCTTCTCAGTCATTAGATAACTGAACAACTACATACCCGGGCTTGCATAACCACGACATGTATATCTAGGACCTGTAAAGGCGTTGTAGCATCTTTCATTTGCAAAGGAGTAAAGTCTGAATGAGACCATTTGTTTGTTACCGTGTAACAAAATGCTAATTTCACGTATGAATTCGTTTAAAGCAACTGTTTTGTCTGATTTAAGCAGTGAGTGCATTAGCTGTGTTATTAACTTCAATGTTTCCGTGTCCAGGAAGCCACAAGAGAATTTAAAAACGAAAGTGTGAAATTTTATAATTTGTTTAATTAAAATAATTTCAACGACACTGAATATTTTATAATTTTGTTATCAACTTTTTTTCTAATACACTTTAATCTAACGAAGATAAAAATTTCTTTTTTTTTAAAGCCAAACTATAGCCACTTGAAAAACAAAACCTTATCAAATCATCATGAAGTTTCATTATCATTATCATCAAACCAAATGTTAAAAAATGTTTTTTTAACGCCAACAAAATATTAAACTTTGATATTTAAAAAAGGAACAAATAAAAAAATATTCAAAAAAATTAACGTACGTACTACGTATGAATATTAAAATATCTCTCGAGTAATTTAATCTTTTCTAAAAATTCCCTCTTAACGATCTTTAAAGGAAAACATAGGAGATATTAACTAAAACCACACATTACTTCCGGTTTTTTTCTTCTTTCTTTCTTTATTCTTCGGGAAATTATAGAATGAAACGCTTATTATGAAAAGTAAAGTAGGAAAATAGGGTGACAAGTCTTAAAAGATGCAAAGTAAAGAAAAATATTCTCAATTTTCAAAGTTCAATTCTCGATAATAAAAAAAAAACTGAACAAATCTTCCAACTGCAGCAATCTTAATAGGGGAGAGGAGTACAGTTAAGATGATCAGCAAAAGAAAAAAGGTTAAGAACAATCGTGTCTTCATGGCACCAACACATGAGGCGAATGATATAATTTCTTCTCAGACTCACAGCTACTGATGTGTATGAAGATAAATTCGAAAGCAAAGATAAAAACCAATAATTTTAACAGAGTCAGGGTCATTATTACAACTTGCCGTTGAACTTGGGTTTAGCTAAAAGTTACCTTTAGCTAAAGGGAACTATAAAGTTACCTTTAACTTATTTTCGTTATTACAGCTTACAGATAAAAAGTTAACATTTTCAAAAATGGCAGTGTCGGAGCAATGCCGATAAAACTGTTCACTTAAACAAGTTTTCTGTTTAAACGATGTGGCAACAACTGGCTTTTTTGTTGTTGTATTTGCTCATTTTATTTGTATTACATCCCTTTAGCTTAACACTTACTTCTATCTTATTGGCCACTTATAACAAAAAACAATTTATCTGCCAGTTAAAATCCTTCCTTTAGTTAACAGCAAGCTGTAATAATGGCCCTTAATGTTAAATATTAAATTTAACAATTAAATGTTGAAGTCAATGAACATTTTTTGCATCTCTCCTGTTAAACACTAAGCATTGCTCTGTTAATTTTAACGTTAGCTCTGTAATTTTTTTGTTTTTGTCTTTGCTAGTTAAATTCGAATTTATCTTGATACTCATATTAACTACTGCAACAGACATTTGAGGACAATGCCTTCTAGTTGGACAGTGGCCAATAAGAATCGCAATTGCTATAAAATTCAAAGACGGAAAACAACAAGTCTTCTTCTTATCCGTACAAGTCCAGCAATATTGTACGTACCTTCATGCTGCTAAGCTAAACCTTCCTATAAAAAGAGGAGAGAATACCAAGTTTAACTGGGGAAATAAAACATTTATACGAAGTCGCCATAATTGGGAAAGTAGTGTGTTGGCTTATTAAACTGATGCCTCAGTTCAAACCACAGGTCAAACGTCTCCAACAAAACGAAATACGAAATAAAATTTCATAGGCGACTTCCTCTCAGCAGATTTTTGGCAAAAACTCATGAGATTAAATAAAAAATTGTCATGAAAAGTTTTTCAAAAAATCTGTCGTTCTGTGTCGACTTTAAACTGTAGGTCCCGCCACTTATGTATAAAATTAACACACACAACATAAGTGGTGTAAAAAGCTAGGTCGTAATTCTAACTGAAGGGTTGTAATAACCAATTGTGTAGGCATGTGTATATAAAAAGAGCGGTGTATACCTAGTTTAATTGAGGCAATCGAAACATCTATGGCCTATAACATGTTGGCACTGGCAGGTTCATCAGTAATGCAGTTTCTGATGATAACCCTGTACAGGAATTCATATAAGAATTGCCTTTGAATGATCCGAAATTGATGTGTGTGAAGATAAATTCGAATTTGAAAATCCAAGACGCAATCCACAAATTTTAGCAGCGGCAAAGAGGACACTCTGGACTATCATGTACATATAGTCTGTATGGTGTACTATTTCTTATATCTTCCAAAATGGCCACTGATCTTCTAGAGAATTTTCATACGATTTTGGTCGAAAATCGATTTTTTTAAAACTGAATATCTCGACTCACAAAATTATTTCAGCTATCCCACTACCACCGTTGGAAAGAGACACTCTGGACTATCATGTACATATAGTCTGTATGGTGTACTATTTCTTATATATCTTCCAAAATGGCCACTGATCTTCTAGAGAATTTTCAATAAAAAATTGATAGTTTCAAAGCCAATTTCACAATACCATATGACTTTATGTGGGACTATTTCGTTGATTATATAAAAGGCCTTTTTAACCTTCCTTCGAGTATGATATGGTACTCCTAGACCTGGTATATGCCCTAAAATTAGCTCCTAAGCTAGTGACCTTCTTCAGATGGATACTGTTAAACCTCTAACAGTACTCTGTTAAGGGCAAATTTTGCCTGTTAAGAGAAAATTTTGCTTGTTAACGCTAAATGTGGCGC
>QOCX01000894.1:435-29453 GCA_005959815.1 Sarcophaga bullata
TAAAAAGAAGTGTTGCCCGTTTCTGCCCAGATTTCCCGTTGCCGCAGTATCATCTGTAGAAAGGAACGTAAAATTAAAATTAGTTCCGAATCCGAGATAATAAGTGTATAATATATTTTTGTTGTTTCCTTAAATTTGCAATGTAATCAAATTTAAAAGTTTTTTGTAATCTAATCACAAAGTACATATCGATATTAAGTTGAACACAAAAAATATATGTTTTATATTTCGAAGTTTGTGTAATTATTCATTTATTTAATTACAAAATATAATAAAAATTACCCTAATTTTTAAATAAATCGTGAGTGTTTTTGTTGTTGTCGTTTGAGCGTACACACGAACACGTACACATATTTTATTCGCGAGAGTAATTATTATAATTATTATGTATTTATTACCCGAACATTTTACATTCGGTGTTCTGAATTTTTTTTTTAAATTAAGGCACGAAAATATTCGCAATTTATTTTGGAAATCGAGAAACGCTGTTTCTAGTCTCCAACTACGGAGAAGCCTCGACACCAGCTCATCTACTAATAGACGAGGGTTTGTGTTTTATGCCGACTAAACCTGCAGACATAGAGATGAAGTTATGCAAGCGTTGGTGTCTACTTTGCAGTCTCAAACAGACATTTTGGCAGGCCTGGTCTCCAACTGCATCTTCTACCTTCAAACCAAAACCAAGTGGCATCAAGCAAGAATAATAATAATGCAGACTTAAAGTACAACACCAAGTTTCCACTTTTATTTCAGAAAAAGAATATCTTTAGAAATTGTCATGCTAGTTCAAAAGCACTTATAGCTCTTTCGCATGAGGATATTTGGTATAAACCGAAGCTTATGACTCAAATAAAGGAAAATTTAGCCACTATAGAGTGAGAGCTTCACTATCAGTTTAAATATTTGGTGTTGACTTCTGTTTCACATTAACGTTTCATTGAATATCCGTGGGATACTATCATTTAAACTGTATATAGCGGTCTACGTGTATTTCACGTCTAAGACAGAACATTTAGAATTAGTCTTTGATCTTTCTATTGATACTTTGCTTATGTCTTTTAAAAGGTTTCTGCCAGGACAGGATTACCCAAGTACGACAACACGAATAACTTCGTCGGAGCAACCCGCGTCCTGAAACAGCTGCGACACGCATTCGACAAGAGTCGACAGGTCGTTAAGTTGTCCAGGCGAAGGAAGAAGTGGCAACAATACTTGCAATCTCAAGCAGATGTTCTGCCGAGCCTAGCCTCGGGATGATATCCTTGATCTGCAGAGCAAGTCCAAGTGGCATCAAGATGCGCACAATAATATGGAAATAGAGCAATTTGTATTCGTCCACCACAGCAACGGAAAGTCGTGGCCGTACTCAAGGGTGAATACGGCGACGACTGAGTGGCGGAGGTAAGAACGCGAAACGACGTTTAAAAACACCCGATGCAGAAATAAGCACCTTTACATATGTTATTGAAGGCATTTAGTCCTTCAATGGGTCTGGAATGTTCCACCTCGGTTGTTTCTTTTCTAGTTTAACATAAATAATTTATTTTTACATTTTCACCAGTTCCCTTTAAGTGCATTTAAAATTATAATTTATTGAATTTAAAAATAAATATTCGAAGAAATATTAGAATAGAAAAGTTTGCTTGGTATATTCAATACATTTTGTAATATTTAAAAGTGGAAATCGTCTGTATGCAAAACCTGGGTGATTTTTTCCAAGTTCAATGAAACGATTCTTATTTACATATATTCCAGTTGACTTGTTAGTCGAATTCTTTCATTCACTTGGGAAGTATTGTGTAGTAAATTATGATCATTGCAGTTATTTAGTTGTTGACAGAACCGGTGGATTAATTGACAAAAATTTCTCCGTCGGTCTGTCCACCCCAATGCCGAACAGGGTAAATAAACAGAGGTCAAAATAGTCCTGGCTCCACTTCGTTCACTACAGTTGAACGAATTAAGCAGAATTAGATTTAATCCAACCCTCGCAATGACACACTCTTTATCTTGACCGTTTGTAGTCCTTAACATTTAAACCTAGCACTTTATTTATGTGCATCCAAGTTTCTGAAACAGGCCCACGTCTGATTTACTTTTATTAATTTTAAGATTAGGGCGACAGATACATATTCCTATTCTGAATGACCAAAACTGACTGAATAATTTAATCAGAAGTAGAGGTAGTGACATTCACGAGTTTTGTCACTTCAATGTCATCGATGGAGAGACTGAATTTACGCTATTTTATTTTTTCGACAGAGCATTTAGTATATCTGCCTTTATACTCTCTTTTCAAATTAAGCTACTGGTTTAAGGTGAAAACCATATCTGACACGACTAGATAATTATATCTGAAGCCTCTTATTTTTACCAACTCCCCATCTCCGGTTTTGAACCTACATTACCGAAACTTGCAGTCGAGAGTCTTAAAAATAAGATAGGCACTAAGGAAGTGATAAAGCATCAAAACGATTTTCGCTAGTTAACTGCAGACAACAGACTAACAAAAATAATATCTTTGCCCCTATTTAAATTATAAATGAACTTCTTTGACACTGCGATACAATTTTATAACATTTAAAATGTTGTTCTTATGTTAGTATCATAGAATTCTAGTAAATTTAAAGCGATAATTGTTCCAAAAGCAGGTTCGTCATTAAGACGCAAGCTGATCTCTATACACTTAACTTGTCTAAAATATCAATTTTCTTAAGTTTTAAACTCAAGGCTAAATTAATAAAATTATGCTCTTGATATAACCAATTTTTTTATTTCTTGTAGAGTAAAATACGTTGGATGGGACCTAAGGCACCGCTATATCGATTGAAGCAAGGTGTGCCAAAATTGTTAAATGATTTGTTAAATACCTTTTTGCCCAGTGGTTTAACACCAGAACAAAAACTATCTGAAAATGAAGCCATTTCAACATTTATCAAGGAATTAAATAAAGTAAGTTGTTCTATTATGTTAGTGTAAATAATAGCACCGAGTTTTAAAATAATAAAGACTCTGCTATTTAACTATTTAAATTATCAATTTTATCTTTTATAAATATATATATGGAGTATAAATATATATAATAATATTTATAAAAAATATTCACGAAAAGTATTGAAGTTATTTTCAATCTCCATAACATAACAAATTTACGTATTCGAGCACTCTGATCATGCATGAATATACAGTGATGTCAAAAATAATAACGAAAGTAATGAGACGCTTGGAAATTTGGTAAAAAATTAGTAAAAGAAAAAAATTTTTGATAATTAATTGAATTCTTATTCTCAGATTATATATCACAAAAATGAATTCAAATGCGGTTTTAAAAAATGTTTATATTTAAAATTCTTATTAAATTGAACTTAAAATAGAAATAAGAACACCCCATTTTATTTTCAAAATAGTTATGAAAAAATAATAATGTACTGGTACATTTTCTATAATTTGAGTTCTAATGTTGTTCTAGAGTAGCTAATTTTGTAGAGACGCCGGTATTATTTTAAATTGGAAAACATCGTCTTAGTATATGGTGAACAATATTTTAGCATGGCGAATCCGATAGAGCATACCACGAAGTCCGTATTAATACCGAAAGCTTTATGGGACACTTTCCTGTGATTTTGTTTTTATTATATTCTTCAAGTTCTCAATCGGATTCGGATCTGAAAACGTTGCAGGCTAGTATAATACATTGGTATTGTTGTCTTCCAACCTCTTCTCAGTGCAGTCTGCAGTACATTACTGGTCATTCTCCTGCTGGAATACGTGTCGAAGTGACATTTTTATTGGATATGATGTAACACGAGCTTATTGTGAATAACATTACCTTCTAATTGCCTTGTTCATGATATTAGGTCCTAACCCCATAGTGAAAAATGACTTGATTGTTTTACACTGATTGTTTGTCTCTTTACAATATAAAGACCTGGCCCAAATTTAAACAAATTAATCTTTACCAATAACCACACTATATATTGTTGATTCGAAGTCATTTTCCCCACTATAGGGGGAAATTCGAAATTGTATGCTTCATCATATTCAGTAAAAATATGTCCCATGCTTGTTAGAGTTTTAATTCATGAATATTATTTTTTTTTTACAACTACATACATAGTTTGAAAAGAAAATATGGTGTCCTATTTTTAGTTTTAATTTTAAAAAAATGTTTATATAAAAATATGTGGAAAGTCGCAATGAAATTTAACATAAGTGTAATCTGAGATTAACTGATAAGTTGATAAGTACATATTTTATCATTTTATTTACATTTAATTTATTCTTTAAGTGTCATATAGGTGTCCTTATTATTTTTTTACTAATCAGAAATAGGGTGATCATTTACAAGGAAATCGGATCTAGTCTAACTTTCGGTATTGTTGTCAACGGGAGTAAGTAGTCGTCATTCCCAAAATTCCATGCAAATACTTATTGCCGGTAGTTTTTGCATCTTCAAAATATAAAAATAAATAAAATATGGTTACGAAAATTGAAATGGTGTAACATCGTTTAACATTAAAATGTTAAACAAAAGCTACAAAAGCAAAAAACGGACTTGTTTACTTGATATACAAATAAACAATTTAGCAACAACAACACTGCAAGGACGAACATAAACAAGATACACAAACGACAACAGCAAAAAAGAAAGGTTCAATGAATGTAAACAACAGATAAACAACATGTTTACATTCATATAATTCTCGAAAAGGCCTAAGAGAACATTCATCAGACTGTTTACGTCGCTATATAAAAGGCAAGACAAAGCGAAGTCGGAGTAGAAGTTCAATCGGTTTTGTGTGAAGACGCGTTGCTTGTGAAGAAAATAATCGCGGTTTGAAGATCTCCGTTACAAAGATCTACAGAACAGTTGTGTAATAATTGTTATTGTTTGTCGCAAAGGTCATAAACAGAGGAATAACAAATAAAGCAATTGTTGTTAGAACCCGTTGTAAACAATGACACACTAAATTGTGCGAATAATATAAAATTTAATTAAAACTGAACCCAATTTTTTTTTTATTTGCCATCTACGAGCTCATATTTCAAACGTTTTTAAAAGGTAAAAACGTAACAATATTGTCTTTTTATGATTCTAATAAATATAGAGTTACCATACATTTATGTGTGTTTTAGCAAGCAGTTAGTTAGTTAATTTCTGTGCCTACGTCTGCCGTTTACGTGCGAGAAACAGATTATCGAGCAGTTGTTTTTTATGTAGACGCCAGAGTTTATTTTTAAAATTTCTTACAATATTTAAACTGTTTATTATTAGCAAGTCTCTCTAAATCTGTCTCTCTAAATAACAACACACTTTTGTTGTAAACACTGGGTTATCAACTTTGTTCCACTATCCATAAATTACAAAGAATTCTCAGTGTAAGTCAATACTGTGTTTAACGTTGCACTTTTTGTTACAACTCTCTGACTTTTGACTTCTCAATGGCAATGGTCTCATTACCACAGTGCGAAAGGGATAGCAAAGTGTGAAAGTGAAAGGGATAGCAAATATTACCAAAAAAGTATTTCTGTCTCTCTCTCATTTTCTCTGGTTCTTGTTATTTATGTTTTTTTAAGCTTTTGGGTGGGTTTTTATATTGACGCGTGTTAATAATAATTTTAATTTTAATTTTTGTGTTAAACTATTAAAAATAATAAAGAACTAATAATAATAAAAACTTTTCACTTTTCGTTCAATAATTAAAAATATTTGCAAATTTCAGCAAGAAAAATTTTTAATGAGCTGTGTGTCTTATTTTGATCTTGTAATATTTAGCTTCCTAATTACCTTTTGCACAAAAAAACTATATTCGTTTGACCGAAAATCACCCACATTTCGATTAATATTTAAGCATTAATTAAATTTTAAAATTTTCATTGAAGAAATTAAAAAATATTCAAAATTTACTCTTTTTTAACACAAAAGAAATGTTTATTTACATTTAATTTTTCTGCTTTATCCTCCAGTTTTCACTTTGTATATTTGTTGCTTTCAACACATTTGCTTCGCAAAAGATATAACATTTTTCTTCTCGCTCTAATTTCGCCAGCAAAGGCTGCTGCTATGAGCGTCTTTTTAAACATCATAATTTTCCATTCTGTGTATTTTGTGCTCATTACTACTGACTACTAGATAGGTAGCGTTGTCCTTTAAGCCTCAGTTACTCTGCCGTAACGGAATTTAACCGCATCAGTAAGAAACAGCTGATGGTTTTTGTTATGTATAAAGCAATACGAATGGTTACAGAAATGTAATGTGACGTAAACGGAACGTAAGAATCTGTAAACAATAGAATTGTCTTACATTTTTACGTGACATCTGCTTAGCAGTGTTAACAACATGTGAATATTAAAAACCACCAAAACTGGAAATTGAAATTATAAACAGAATTTAAATTTTGTACGCATGTTGTATTCGTCTGTATGTGGAATTATCTTTAAATAAAATATGACATATTTAAATAAAACCTAAATTATAATTTATTATTATTATTAGGGGTTTTTGATTTTATAATTTAAATACAAAATAACACTATTTCACTATTGCATTATTGATAGGTATATATTATTTTTATTTTCAATTAGAAAAATATAGTTATCCATTTCTAGCTAATTAAAGCGTTCGGATAGCATTACAGTTTGCATTTTATTTTTACTAAAGAGAATAAAAACTTTTTAACATTCGTAGAAATATGGCTTCTTAAATACCTAACCTATTTCTGTAGGATAAACGACTCCACTTGCTTGTCTACTTATATAGAAAATATAAACAACAGCATTAAATTTTTTGTTTGTGGTTTCCTCAACAAACACAAATTAAATTGAGTTTTTTTGTTTGTGTGAAGGTGAAACTGTTTGGCTTAAGAAATGATATATATAACTTTCAAATGAATCTAAAAGCGCTGTAGTGATAACACTGGTTAACAGCTGAAAACAGCTGAATTAAAGAAAAACAAAAGGCGCCACATTAAAAGTTATAAAAAGTTGAGTGAACGAAGAGTTTAAAATTATTATTATTAAATTTGTTTGAAAATATTTAAAAAACTCAAACTCAAAAACATGTCTCTTAAATCCATATCTAAAATTTTGTCTTCCACTTTTTGCAATTTATATTTCTTTATTTATGTTTGTTTATTTCATTTGTTGTTTTGTATACATAAACACATATGACACGTTTTTACGTTCCATAATTGCACTTACATTTTTACATTCAGTAGACGTTACTGTTATATTACATTACATTACGTTACGGCAGAGTAACTGAGGCTTTACTCTGTGTTGCATTTATTTTACATCTGGGAACTTTTTCTTTTTACCGTTGTTCACGTAATTTGATATTTGCTTTTTGCTTTTTTTGGTGGCTTAATCCACTTTAACTTTATTGTATATAGGTTGGTTTTTTTCTTATACCGACTCAACTGCTGTAGTGTAGTGAGTTTAGAATGTGTTGACTCTCTGACATCTTGGAATAAAGGAATATGAAAAAAATATATTTCCTTCGGTAATCCGGTCGCAACAGTCTTCTCACAAATTGTATGAAAGTTGCAAAGAAATTTATTCAATGTCAAACTGTAGGTTCTACTACTCTTGGGTGAAATCAACGCAAATTATATGAGTTGTGCAAGAAGCCAGACCGTAACGGAGGCTTACACGTTTTGGCTCGAATCTCGGTTTCTTCCAATTATGTCCTTGAAGATTCATTTTGCCAGAGTTATCTCCCTTAAATCTTTTGTTCTAGTGCAACGTCCATGTTCATGTTAACTTAATTTTCGGTTTCTTGGTATCGCTGCTGATGAGGTTATTCTAAATCAGGGATTGCCACTTCATAGGACAATTGTGCAGAGAGAATTCGCACACATTGCTTATGATCTTTTATTGAGTGCACTGTTAGCGGATGCTACGACTTTTTATCAGGTTTACACTCAAACAATATTTTAAATATAAAATATGTTAAAAATGGTTTTATTAAAATGCAATGCCTTATATTTTCTTAAACGACATTTTAAGACATTTAAATGATAAGGAAAGGGAACAGATTTTTTGTAGACATAAAATAATTTTTTTTTGGAAAAATTAAAAGGTTTTTATTAGTAGGTGAGAAAATTTACGAAAAAAATAGCTCCTACTAAATATTAAAAACATCCCTTAATTTTTGAGTCACAGATGTATAACTTTATGCATGTTGATGAAATGAAAATCAAAATAGCGTATATTACTAACATTTTTCTTTAACAGTACATAATATAATTCTCTCATTTGATTCTTCTCCACCTTACTCACTAACGCACAAACAAAAAATTTTTGGTAACTCCTGTCCGATTTTTTGTACAGTCCATCAACAAAACGGGGTTACGTACTGTGGGGGTGAATCGGGAAATAAAATAAAATATTTGGCAAAAGGAGAAAATTAAAAACCAATATTAATGTTTAGTGCAAAAAATATTTATTTTGTAGAGAACGTACCTTTCGTTTCGGGGGTGGATCGAATAATAATCTCTTTTCTTTAATTCTTTTATAATTCACAATAAATTCATATTAATCCAGGAGTGGTTTATACTAAACTTATACCTAAATTTAAAATTAGGGTGGCCAGCGTGAACATCCCGCCCTCTTGCAACATTGCAACAAGCGGACCGAGAAGACCTGGCCAGAGATCAATAGGTTAATAATTCAGGGGATTTAAATTATATTTAAAATTCTGTTCAATATGTGTAAATTAAAAAATAAATATAAAGGTAAATTCAAGAATTTAGGCAAACTAAAAGAGATAGTAATATAACAATAAATTATCTGCCCAGCACGCTGATGACTATGGTAGATCCTGCAGCCGAATTCAATGCCGTCATTATGGCCCCATTACCGGTACTCGAAGGCCGACTAGCACACGAGCATGGTTTTCCAGAGCTTGGTTGTGGGTTGCGCTCTTCTTGTTTTTATTATGGGTAGAAGTCTCAGTGGTAACAGCTCCTCTCTTGAGCTTGGGCTGACTTGTCTCCGAAGCGTTGTTCTTGCCTACTTTGCTGCCGTCAGCACTTCGATGAAAATGAAGCTTGGTATGGTGCTCCTGCAAAGATTCCATGCATCTGACTATGCTCCGGCATTCCTTGACAAAATGAGAATGTGCCAGACAGTTGATGCAGAGTTTGTGTCTTTTAACTAAACTCAAGCGTTTGACGGGGCTCATCCGACGGAATTTGGGACATTTTCTTAGAGGATGAGCTTCAGGACACAAACAGCACTTTAAGCTGGCGGTAGCAAGAACTGCATCGAGGGTCGCTTCGTTTGGGCGTTCTACAGTTAGGCGACAAGGAGCAATTTCAGACATCTGTGAATAGACAAAAAAAAAACTGGCAAAGAAAAGGAGAACATTAATTTTGCTCATAGTTAGGAAGCAGCACGAGTTTAACTATTGGCCGAGATAAACCCGTTCGATCCGACCGTTAGAGGGTAGATTGTCATGACGAATCACAACAAAATCATTTATGACAAAATCTCTTTGGGGAACCTTCCATTTGTTGCGTTTATGCAATTCGACCAAATATTCGTCCTTCCATCGACGCGCAAACAAATGGTGCAAAATTTTTAGCTTACGCCATCGATTAGCATAGCTAAGAGATTCGTTCGAAAAATCAGATTCCGGAGAGTATTGCACTTTCTATAAGGAAATGTCTCGGGGTTAGCGGATTGACATCAGACGGGTTATCTGTCATAGTGCTGAGAGGTCTAGAATTCAAACAAGCCTCTAAACGTAAACGTAAAACGTAATAGAAACGAAAGATGTAAGATAAAACTCGCAGAGCACGAGGTAATTCCAAATATCGACTCAAGAATTCTTCGGACGCATCCGTTTGGGCAACGTTGACCTGTATCAAACGCGTTTCTAGATGATTATTGGGCTTAGAAGACGACCGTGGCCACTCAGAATGTGGGCGAGATAACCATTCAGGACCTTTCCACCAAATATAGAAAGCTCCTCAGCGCTCATACCACGACTAGCCAAATCAGCAGGGTTATGATGAGATTCGACGTGATTCCAATTGTCAGTGCCTACTTGTTCCACTATATACGATACTCGATTTGCCACAAAAGTTGGTCAATGGCAGGGGGGTTCCTGAAGCCAGGACAGAACGACAGTCGAATCTGTCCAATAGAAGGCTTCCGATCCGGTAAGACTCAGCTCCTTACGAAGTGAAAATACAATTTTTGCCAGTAGAGTTGCGCCGCAGAGCTCTAAACGGGGTAAAGTTTGCACTTTTATAGGCGCGACCTTTGTTTTGGCAGCGAGCAAGTGGGTGATAATTTCACCTGACGGGGTTAGGATACGACGGTACAGAGTGGCAGCATATGCTTTCTCCGAAGCATCACAAAATGCATGAAGTTGGACTTTACACTGAGGGTCAAAATTAGCCCAACGGGGGATGTTAATCCTTTCGATGTACGAATAATCATCGACAAACTCTAGCCATCTGCTAAACGTCATGGGTTTTAAGCATTCGTCCCAATCAGTTCCGTCTTTCCAAATTTGTTGCATAAGAATTTTAGCAACTATGACTTTAGGTGCCAACCACCCAACGGGATCAAATAGCTTCGCTATTTGAGACAAGACGGAACGTTTTGTGACTACAGAGAAATCTGGCGTTGGAGCTGGTTTGAAGAAAAGTGCGTCAATACTCGCATTCCAACGTAAACCCAGAGTTTTAGCGGTGCTGGCATCTGACAATTTCAGAAATTCGGAATCCAAGAGATGTTCGGGTGGCAAATTCTCAATAAGACCTCTATCATTTGAAGTCCATTTGCGAAGAGAAAAGCCAGCAGAATTCAGAACATGAATTATCTTATCACGATTACGAGTAGCTTCCACAAAAGTATGCGAACCGGCCAAAATGTCATCAACATAGATTTGGTTTCACAAAATCTCAGAAGCAAACGGGTGGTTCGTCTCACAATCATCTGCTAATTGATGAAGGGTTCTTTATGGGTCAAATAGGGGGCACAGTTAACACCAAATGTAACTGTGTTTAGTTCAAAATCTTGGACATCTTCCTCGGGGTTTCGACGGAATAATATCCTTTGAAAAGATGTGTGATCTGGTATGACCAATATCTGTCTATACATCTTCTGCATGTCCGCGTTAAAGACAAATCTAAACAGTCTCCACCTCAGAATCAAAATAGTGAAATCGGAGTGCAAAATAGGGCCAGTGTGCAAAACATTGTTAAGGCTTAAGTCATTAGAAGAGGGGCAAGAAGCATTAAAAACGACACGCAACTTGGTGGTTGTGCTATCAGGCTTAAAAACGGCATGGTGGGGTAGATAGTAGAAGGGTTTAACATATGGCCTAGGGTAAGGTTCTCCTCAATAACTTGATCGTATTGATCTTTACTCTCAGGGTTCCTCTCATTTCTCAAAAATTGAGCGAGAGCACCCTTTCGAGACGGGTCGAGATTCAAATCCGTAGAAAATTCGGATTTAAAAGGATAAAGCATACATATCGACCCTCTCTAGTCATGTATGTATTGCGACGATACAGATCCCCACAAAAGAAAGAAAGAAACGACTAATTTTTGCATCTAAATCCAACTGCCCAAAGAAGAAAGCAACGGAGTTCAAAGGGTTCGACTGAGGTATTTTGCCAGTCACTATCCAACCGAAAACGGTTCGTTGAGCGATCAAAGGGTTTTTAGAATCTTTTCTAACCTCAGGAAGCATAATATGGGAGTATATGTCTCCGCCTAATAGCAAATCCATATGAGCACATTTCAAGTCTGTTAACGGGAGATCGGGTGTGTTGAAGTCAACAAACTTCGCTAAGGAGCATGTGGGTAATCGACCGGTTAGCTTATCAACCACGTATGCCTCCGTAGTTAGTCTAAACGCTGGATCAATAGACGGCCCCAGCAAGACAATACAGACTTTAGTCGAGTTTGCTGCCACTGCGCCGTTAAGGCTCACAACTGTGGCAGCCGGTGTCAAAAAGGTTGGAAGATCTAGCTTCCGTTGTAGCTTTCTTGAGATGAAAGTGGCTTGAGACGCCGGGTCGATTAGAGCTCTAGCAGGAAAGACTACATCATTGTGCACTACTTTCACCTGGATAGTTCCCAATAGAACTGTCGAGTAGGGGGTGGACTTTATACGGGTTGCGAAATTCTGAAAGGATCGAGTAGCGGCCGATGTAGATGGGCCGTTATCCAATTCATTTCGATTTTGTGCAGAAGGCCGAGGGATTTCTGGAGAACTATCAGGGGTAGAAGGGTTAGAGGGGTTAGTACCAGTCCTCGGTTTCTCCCGGGGGGAAGATTCGGTACGATGAAGTAGCGAATGATGTCTTTGTTTGCAAATATAGCAAACATTTGAGCTCTGGCATCTCTTGAACTCATGCGAGGCTGCCAAACAATTCGTACAGCACTTATGCTTTCTAGCGGTTGCCAAACGAGCACTCACCGTCATTTTCAAAAAATTCGAACATAAACGAATGGGGTGATTTTCACAGCACACAGGACATTTTCTTTGAGGTAAGTTAGGGGCCACAGTTGTCCCAAAGGTTCTCAATTTTCGAGAGTTAACAGAAGTGCCTTGGTTATTGACCCGGGCAGTAGCTTGGGAAAAATTGTGGCTGCCGATGATGTCCGAAACTGATTCTAGAGTTCGGTATCTGCCAGTCAGGAATTTATCCACTTTGCCCCACTTGGGTAGGTCTGAACAAGGCCCCTGAGACTGTACCCAAAGGCCTAGTGTGTTTTCGCGGAGTTTTGTGAAGCAAATGTAAACAAAGATGATATCCCAATTCTCTGTTTTTATGCCTAGTAACCTCAAATTCGTTATACAATCATTAATAGTTCGTTGTAAACTCTTAATGGAAGGGCCAGATTCTTTTGATATGGAAGGAAGGTTAAAGAGGGTTTTCAACTGAGAATTCACTAAAACGCGTTTATTCTCATACCGATCTACAAGGTTCTGCCACGCCATGTCGAACCCATCGTTCGTCATGAGGCAAGTTCGAATAATGTCCCTTGCCTCTCCTTCAGTTTATTGCAAAAGATAATACATCTTTTGAATGTTGCTAATGTGGGGGTTGGTTCCATAAATGGCCGAAAACATATCCCTAAACGTTGGCCAAGATGCATAATCACCAATAAAGGTTGAGGTGTCACAGGGGGGAAAATGAATCGGAATACTATTTGTGGGGGGGTTTGCGGCCCCGCTCATAAGGCTGTCAGTTAACCCGTCAATGAGTGAAATACATTGAAAATAGAGTGTATATCCCGACATATACTTGACCTTCAAGTCTTTAGCCGATAACTTGGTATCCTCGGCATTTTCCAACAAGTCCTCGTAAGTGTCCTGAAAAGCTTCCCACAAACTTGTTAACTCCTGCCGATGGACACTTAGAGTGTGAACAGTGTTCCTCTTTAGGGATAGCCTGAATGAAACTTTCAAAATCGCCTAAGCGATTGTAGTTCTTCGTCAAGTTTCTTAACGCGGCCATTTTATCACGATTTGGATAAAGAAGAGGTTTTATAAAAAAAAAACTTAGAATGAAACGAAATATATGAACGTACACCGAAGGGGACTCCCAATTGTCAAATTCCAAAGAATAGCAACAAATGATAAAACTTCAAAGCGCGAGAAAAAGTCCAAAACTTAAAAAAAAATTCACGAAAAGTAAAAGGAATTCAAATCCCAAAAATAGAAAAGGATTCAAATCACGTTTCTAAAAAAAACACGAAAATATCCGAAAAAACGAGAAAAATAATGTGTTCGCGATAAAATACCGATAGACAAAGGAAAATTTGTCAATAAAAATTGAAATAGTACGAAAAAAAATCAATCAATAATGAATTTAAAAAAAAGCAATATATATATAAAATTATATGAAAATATATATAAATATATAAGAAAAAATATATATATATAAAAAATATTATAAAAAATATTATAAAAAATATATATATACTTTTTTCAATTTATCAAACAAAGTGTCTTAAAAATACAAATTAAAATAATTCACTTATTATATTGGCGTAAGAATATAAGATATTCGAACAGCGGTCACCTTATTCTGTGACAACTTTCCAGCTGTATATAAAACAAGTACACAACACAACAACACGTAAGATCAATGCCCTTTGTGTTGTTCGTGTATCTTTTTCCCGTTTGTTTCTATTCACTTGCTTTATTTCTCTTAAATTCTTACCCTTCACTGAGACACTTCACTGAATTTTATATATGTATTTATCATTTCTTTTTTTTACACTAATTTATGTTGTCACCACAAATTAAATATATTAATTTTTACATACCTTGTAAAGATAAATTTTAGAGAAAAAGAAATTATATAAAAAAACAAACTCCAAACGGCGAGAGTGGTATGGTATGCAGCAACAAATGTCCAATGGCGGAAAATCTACAAAAAATAATTTTTGTCATATATTTTATTTTCTTCGGGGATGACCGTTCGAGGACCAAAATTGGGGGTGAACGGGGAATTAAAATAAAATATTTTGGCAAAAGGAGAAAATTAAAACCATATTAATCTTCAGAACAAAAAATATTTATTTTTGTAGAGAACGTACCTTTCGTTTCGGGGTGGATCGAGTAATGATCTCTTTTCTTTAATTCTTTTATAATCTCACAATAAATTCATATTAATCCAGGGTGGTTTATACACTTAAAACTAAACTTATATCTAAATTTAAAAAATTAGGGTGGCCAGCGTGGGAACACATACAAAGGGTAAATTTTTTGTGAATTACTTCATATACAATCTACTGATTTCCATTGTTTGAATAACAAATTTACACTCGTATTTTACATAAAATATTTTTAGTTATGATCATTTAATTAAGTAAACAAATTTTTAACAAAACTTGAATCTACGCTGTTTGCAGAGATAATCAATGATCATTTTAATGGGTCTAAGTAAGTCGTCTTATCTTACTGAGATCTTTAAAAATCAAATTACATCCTCAATATACCGTATACTTATTTGGATGATCCATGGTGCATCTATTTTAATTTTTCTATTTATTTCAACTAATATGCCGTAATTGCCATAATTATATCTATACATAGACATATTTCTCAAGAAATTTTCAGAAACTGTTCTTTAAATGTTAGCAACTAAATTTATTAATAAAATTAAATAAATTTAATAATAACAAAACAAAAATTCATTAATTTCCATATAAATATTAATTTCAATATAAAATGCAAGGTACTTTTTATAAGTTCAAAAGTACTTTTTATAAGTTCAAAAGTACTTTTTATAAGTTCAGTTGAAATATATTGTCATTCTATAGTCGCACAGTTTCAAAGACCCTATATATTTGTTTGCGGTGTATTAACATTGTACTTTCTTCGGGATTCGCAAATCCCGGGATTCGGGATTAAACTTAAAACTTTTCACGGGATTGTAAATTCATACATATTCACTTTATAAAGTGAGAAAACATTGAGTTTACAGCATTGTTATTTTTTTATGTAGTATAACATGATGAATACCCATGTAGTTTTTCAAGTGTATCATGCAATAACTAAGTGAATATTCTATATCACTCGACTTTGAATTGAACGTGAACTCAGCTTCCATTGTTAAAAAGTTAAACGTTGTCCTCGAAGAATGTAAAGGTCCAATAAAATCTGTTAATACAGCTTATGATTTAGATGTTCAACTTTCTAATGGAATAGATTTGATTGTATCACGAGGCTACCTTGAAACCATCCGTCGTGAAAACCAGGGATATTTTGTGATTTTTGGCAAGATATATCAATTCCTAATTATCCTGGGATTTTTAAAAACCAATTCCGTTTCGCATCTCTATTTCGTACACCACGTATTTTGGTTAGTTATACCAATATTCAAAGTTCCACATTTTGGAAAATAATAACAACTATACCTCAACAGTTACATTTTCTGAAAGGTAATACTATAATCTTAAATTCTTTCTTTCCTTGAGGTCGCCGTAGTCTATTAGGTGGGTCAGACATGTCTAACATAACGAAATATGAAAAATATTTCTTCGGCGACTTCTTCTCAGCAGATCTATGGCACAAACTCTGAGAGTAAATAAAATTGTCAGGAATATTTTCTCAAAAATCTGTCGTTCGGAGTCGATTTTAAGCTGTAGGTCCCGCCACTCATGTACAAAATTAACACACACGACATATGTAAGTGGTGTGAGAAGCTAGGTTGTAATTCCTACTGAAGGGAATATTTCTTTTATCAGAAATATTCCGTTTAACTGGGAGCTGCCAGAATTGATTTTTGTTTTATTTTATGGCATTTTTCTTTTCTTTTAAACTAATAAGTACTACAATTTATGAAATCAGCTTCACCTAAGTTGATTGGAAATTATACCTCCCTGCAGGTTATATACGATTTTAGGCAGTTGTATATGGTAGTAGGGATCAGACAAGTCTAACGCAAAATTATCAGCGAATACAGTGACCTGAATGGGAATTATTCACTAGACAGTATTGCTAAATTGTATGATTTTGGAAAATCCTGGAAATGAGAATAAGAATGATAAAAATATTTTTATTATATACGGATGGGTCAAAAACTATTAGTGGTACGAAGTAAGGGTATTCGATCACAGGGTGTATTATTATATTATTATTATTCAGAGCCAATTGGAAAAGTCGCGACTTGATTCTAAGCAAAATTTTCTGTTATTGAAAAACGTGCTAAATTCAAATTGAACACGAAACCCATCTGACAGTCATGCAGACTGGTGCAGATGTGTTTGAAAGAACATACTATGCGAAAATAAAGATAAAGAGCGACCGATACAATTATCAAGTCGAACGTGTTTGAGACAATCTGACTTTTTAATGGGTAATTAAAGTGCGAAGTTATTTGTATCAGACTATCTAGAAGTAGCCTGAGAACAATAACATGCGTTTTTCCGAACATGAGGAATATTTGGACTAGGGATTGATTAATTCGACTGCAAGGGGACAACGAACTTTAGAACACTTGCTTGGAACACAGAAAGAATCAGCTGAGTGTTTATCAAATAATAGGCATGGATTTATCCTTATTGACGTCGAACAATATCCTAAAGTTAGCCAAACCAATAGGATTTGTGGGGCATTACATTATTGGTTAAGGGCGATGCATTGCATCGGAAAGACCATCGATGTTTTTCTAATGTCCTCTACTATGGACGCGCCCCTTTAACATAACATTTTTGTAAGGGTACCGAGCGTTTAATATCATATAATTTTATGTTAAAGAAAAGTAAGTGTTTCACAGCTATTTAAATATTTTTTATTTTTCATTCAATTCAAAATAAATATTTTAGCTTTTAATGAACATGTCAAACAGCCGATTCGAATATAGTATTTGTGTCTTAACGAATCAAGGCAAAACCAACACGGTTTCATAACACCAATTCGAATGAGAATCATTCTCATTTCTGCAAAATGTGGATTCTGGTTTCTATACATACATACCTACATACAACGATAATTACAAACTATATTATAATGATTATAGCGGAGTACTTAAACCTTATGATCGGTGTAATGCAACAGACCAGATTCTCTGATGAGATCGTGTGAATCCTCACACTAATGGTGTCTTCTTTTCGACAAAGAAAATGTCACCCTGTTACAAGATGCATTTAAAAATGCTGACTAATCTTGTTATAATGTAATTTTTTATTTGAGAAGAACATAACACATATATTAAAAAAGGGAATGCCCTGTGTTTACTACTTTTGTTGTATTTTTCGATTTATTTTCAATAAAATGTGTAAATATATAAAAGGTGTTCCATATTGCTAAATTTTCGACTTCATTTATTGAGCTCTTTTTTTATAATCAAAAAAATATTTTAACACTGTTCTAATACTAAATACAACTTTTTTATATTACTGACCATGTAGCTTTAATAATGTAATGTTTCCTTAAGGTTACCCCACAAAAAAAAGTTAAAAAATTAACTTCAAAATTGGATAACGATACCGGGCGACTTTTCTTAAATTTCATCTGGTAGCCCTATAAATAAACAAAAGACATCTGCTTTACAGAGTATTTTCTACACTCTCGATTTATACAGGGCATGAAGTGCAATGCCCTACACCATTGTCAAGTGCGAATTATTTAGAATAAAACATACTACCCTTTTAGAGTGCGAAACATATGCACGAAATGCACATAAGAGTTTGGCACACATGCCACGTATTATTAATTAAAAAATAATAACAACAGGTAAGAGTAATAAGTTTCTCGTATATGAAATTACAATCCACTAATTTATAGGAAATAAATGTTTTTTAAAACGTTACGTTGGTGTCATAAGTGAGATTGCAATAAAAACAGTCAAATTAAATTGTAAGACCTAAAGGTGGACCGGTATGAGGAGCAAACTAGAAAGGAGATTAAGGAAAAGCTTTGAACAACGAATTATTGACATATATGAGGTGCAAAAATAATATAAAGCCGGAACTACTTTAGCGGTGTTCAAATTCCGATATTCGATTCAGTCGTAGACGGGACTGCAAGGAGAAAGCCCTAGAAGTCATTTCAACCTTAAATGCGAAATGCGAGATGCATAAATCATTACAATCTTAACACCGCTTCAACACAAATGAGATTTTTACCGATTGTGAATAAAACGCCGAAACAAAAACTTGATAATTCTGTCCAAAATTTCGCCATGGAAAAAGAGAGGTTTATACGAGAAAACACCAACCTTTTTTAGACCATTTCTACTCCTAGACGTTCAATTACGGAGTTCACGGTTAAGATATCAATTTGGAGATGTGGGCTCTATAAAACCTTGGCGTAGGTACTAACATATAAAATCACTCAGATAATTTTAAATCCGGATCCTTTTGGTGACGGGTCAAGCATTAGAGGAGACACAGATATGTTTTAAATGTAGAATATGCTGTCATTACCAGAGGAACTGTAACCTGCCACCAAAAGAAACAACGCCCCTTCACCACGAAATAACATCAAGCGTGCGAACACCAGAGTGTCTGTTAAACTACAACGAACTCGCATTGAGAGGCAAGAGCTACCTATCAAAAAACACTGAGAGCTAATTTTTCGTATACAATTGAAAACTTAGTAAAGTTTTATTTAACCATTAAAGTACGGAGGGAGGGCCTTAGGTCCCCCAATCTTAGTTTTTCTTTAATAACTTTGCAAATTGTAACATGAAATATTTTGAAATTAATTAAAAATTAAAACTGAGAACTAATAAAATAATTATTTTGTATTTTCAAAATATGTAATATTTTTAGTTTTTATGCAAACATATAAACAAAAACGAGCTCTAAGGGTTAAATAATGTTCTAGGGTATCACGTTTATCTAGCTGGATGTGTTTTGAACTACAAGTGCTGAGGTCGAGAGTTCGATTTTCAACTAAGACCATGGATGTTTAATATTATTAATTAAAATGTCTGACAGTTATATGATTAATTATGTAAAAGAAATATTTTGATATAGACTCCAACTAACCAACAAAAGTTCTTAAAAATGAGAGACGATGAAAGATTACAATGATCTTAAAAACAAACAAAAAAATAATATTAATATTATAATATAAAATAATTGTAAGTTTTATATATGGTTGTATAACTTACAACCTCTTTGCGTTCTTTTGCAACTATCTTTCTGATATTCCAAACAATGAACTGAATTGCTATCTCCTGCCTGTTGATTTTAAAAAAAGTACATATACATACTTACTATACTTTTTATGTAATTATGTCCTTTTAACCTATCTTCATTTCACTTATGCGAGGTGATAAAGTCATTGTGTTCTGTATTCTCCCAATGACTTGTTCTTGAACGCAGATTGCCACGAAAATCAAAATAGGTGAAACGTCGGTCATTTATGCAGTATCTTTAAAACGTTGAGACTTAACCGCCAAGATTACGTACACATGTTTGGGTTAAAGATCTGGTTAATAACAGCGATTTTTGGGAAACAGAACTCTATAGGACTACATTGGTCCTGTGACCATCATTTTACGTATGAAGGCATGTATGTTTTTATAGTAATATAAATGTCAAAAAAATATTAATATCGAAATTGTTCCGTTATTATTTTATTTAAATAGAACAGCACTGCTAAGCAAGCAGTCAGTCTGTCAGTAGAGTTCAGTAAATACGGTCGCATTAGCGCGTAAACTATTTTAATCGTAAATAATCAATTTTTTGGTATTTTCATTTTGTATTTTTTATTAATGGAGAAAAAAAGACTTTCCCGATTGTTAAGTGCTACGCGTGCGTGGTTGAAGAAGAAAAGAGAGAACATAACGAGATAATATACTTAATATTCCGAGAAATATACATATAATCGTGCAGCGGTGGAGCTCTACATAAGTTTGCTTATGAGAACGAAGGCGACCGTAACAATAAATAAAGGCTGAGAACATTCGAAGGTTGAAGAAGTTTGTGAGCAAGAGTTTGAGTGTACCAGATGTGGTGAATGTTTGTAAATGTAAACAGAATACTTCCGTAATTTCAAGCGAAAACGCTGTAAAAAAAGATGGTCCACACTAAAATCGACAGCCGTAACTTCAAAAAATGTCAATTACATGTTTTTGCGAAAACAATCGCAAAATAAAGTTGAAAAACACACAATATTATTGTAAGTGTGTGTGATTATTTCTACTTTATGAAAACATTAGCTCAACAAATACAATATCTAAACTTTTTTCTACCCTCGAAGTTACTTCAAGCTTTTTGAGTTTGTCTAATATCAAATGTGCTTTTAATATTGAAATTAATTGACCTTCAACTGTTTGAGTTTGATTTCATTACAAATGGACAAACAAATTATTTTACAGTTAAGTTACTATTTGTACGAATTTCTTGTATAGCAAAGAAGAAAGGTTTTAAATGATAATTCGATGAGGAAAAACACTTTTAACAACTTATTAGTGAATTATACCTTAGCAAAAATTAATATTTTTGTCTTTTTAAGTCATAAAATTACTTTAATTAAAAAAAACTGATATAAAAAAGCTTTAAACAAGTTTGAACTTTGAATATTTCGAATAATTTTATTTCTATGTTAATCGAGAAAAATAAACAAATCTTTATATGGAAAACTAAACTTAAAGCTAAAGTCTAAAGTTAGCTAACACTCCTTTAACTTCGAGGTCAGAAAAAATGCGTTGATATTGTAAAAACAACAAGGAATGTATGCACTGTATATGAGGAGAGAAGATATGAAGAAATCACAAATGATGGGTAAGGCCGGTTAACTTATTCATTGGATTTTTCGAAAAGTGTTTAAAGCAAATAAAAGAGCAAGATCCACGACATTTTTGACAACAGTGGACGATGAAAAATATAATATATTGCTTTCAATACTAAAGCCGATGCTGGAAAAGTTTTCGAGAAGAAAACCAGAGCAGCATATAATTACATAGGTTTGGACTTGTCAAACAATATATGATAGGCTTAATGAAATATATGTGACTAAGCCAAACTTAACAGGTTGGATAGACATATTCTCAGGTTTTTTTATTGATTATTTTATTCAAACTTTCATAGAAAGGGTAGGGATGGGCCTTAAAAAAGGTATACATATATATGTATATTGTTCGACCTAATATTCTATGAGGTTTGATAATGCAAACTTGGCATTTTTTTTTCAAATTTGTCAATTCATAGTCGCAAACTTCAATTAAAAAATATAAAAGAAATGTTGGCATTATTCAAGTCCATTCTCTTGTGAAGAAATTGACACTTCGTTTAATAATATCGGTCAAAAATTATAGTAGTTATTATTTAAAGTGTTATGTTATGTGTTATATTTTCCACACATTTTTTTTTTCGAATGAACTTTCAGTTTAAAAATTTACAGAATTTTCGATGGATCTCGATTATTTATCGGAAAATTTGTCAATAATAAATAATAATATTTGCAAAAACACAAAGATGAGGCCACTTCTGGTAGCTCCTTTAAAAAATTTTTGAGCAAAAAATAACTACGATTGAAACAAAGTGGCAATCTCTTCATAAGATTTTTTTTTATTAAATTTTTCAATTTAGAAGAAATAATTTATGTATACCGTTTTAAAGGCTCATCTCTCCAATTTTCAAAGAAGTTTAGATTTTGAAAATAGTTTAAAAACATTTAGTTCATCAATAATTTTGTGTCAAAAGTTAAAAAAAAAAAACATTTGTCCAATGAAACAAGTTTGAAGCGTTCATATAAAAAAATATTTTTGTGCTCTACTCAACTCGCACCCTGTTATTACTATGATTGCAATTTGTTTAAAATACTTTGAAATAAAATAAATAAATAATATGTAGATTGCGTGGCAATGTGACACAAATGCTCCTTTTGGTACTTTTCCATTTATACATAAATCTCCTTGTTCTTTAAAACTTAAATTGAAATTTAATATACAAAAATCACTTTAAATAAAACAATAGTCGACAGTGAAATTATATAGAAATTCTATAAATATTGACTCAAATTAAACCAAAGATGTAATATCCTATAATACAGCAAGAAGAAATATTTATAATAACAGAACGTGTAAGAAGCAAATATAACTTTTTCCTCTTAAGTCTCAAATAGAACTTCTTTTAATTTTTAATTACTTTAACAACACCCATTAAGTGTCAGTTAGCCACACGTAACGTAACGTACCGTAAAAAACGTTCCCTTTTTATCATATGGGAAGCAATGTAAACGCTTACCGAAACGTTCTCTCTCGTTAGCAAAACGGGACGATCTGTATAAAACAGAATTCTCTCACGTTTTTACGTGACATTTGAACATTAGTGATGGGGCTATTGCATTGCGGCACACATGCCCACTTTGGTACATTCATGTTTATTTATATAAAACTTTTAAATTGTTGCATGCATATACCGAAATTTTTAATTTTTAATTAAAATAATAATACAAAATTATTATATAATAAAAAATACTTATTGTTATGTTTTTATTGTGCTCAGAGAACAATTTTAACAACATAAATAAATAATATGTATGTATTTTGAGTGACGAAGTGGTATGAATTCTGCTTTTTGGTACTTTCATATTAATCATATATATTAATCTCTTAAATTTGTAACCAAAAAATGAATTTTTCTTTAATTATATTATTTCATTATGAACTGAATGCTGTATGAAAATACTTTGAAACAAAATAAATAAAAAATATGTATTTTGAGTGGCAAGTAATACAAATGCCCTTTTTGGTACTTTTCTATTTATATATAAATCTTTTTAATCTTTAAAATTTTTTAAATACATATTCTCATGATTCTAATGTTCATAATCATTTTTTTTATTATCACTAACACACTAACTATAGATATTGATTTGCAATTTAATAAAAAAATATTTGAATAGAGCAATATTTGACTCAAAATTCCATAAATATTGACTCAGATTAAACCAAAAATTTAATATTCCATTATTTCATAAGAATAAAAATAAATAAAATAATAACATAAAATTTTAGAAGTAAATATAACTTCTTCCAATTAAGGCTCAATTGATACTTTTTGAATTTTGCTTTTTCTTAACAACACTCATCACTTTTCTGAACAGATGACTTCGTGCAAATGTCAGTATATGCATTTCTTTGCATTGTCTTTTGTTCGTATGTGTGTTGCTTTGTGTTCTGTTTCTTTTTTGTTTACGTTCTTCGTATAACTACACAAACGTTTTTAAGGCTACGTACGGTACGATTTTACGTTTCTTACGCTTGACTAATTAACCCTTTACTGTTCTAAACAGCTGTCTTCTTACAAATGTATGTAAATGAATTTTATTAGCATTTTGTTTGTGTAGTGTTTTCTTTGTGCTCTTTTACGTTTTCATTTATATTCTTCGTTGACAAATGCCACGTTTTTAATACTTCTATAACGTACGTAAAGTCCGATTTTACAATTTCTAGGCTTAGCTAATAATGTTTTTTTTAATAAGCTGATTTTGCGTTCAAACTATATACCCGTTTTTAACATTTATGACATTTATGACTGTGCAACAGCTATTTTTGCTTAAGAAAAAATAAAAAATAAGAAAAATTAAGAAATAAACAAATTAAAAATTCTTCTAAATATTGTAAAAGAAATAAAAAAGAAATAAAATAAAAAATAAAATAGTGGATCTATTTATAAAAATTGAAGAAATGCTTGGAAATCGAGTACTTTTATATACCGGCTTTCTGTATTTTTATAATTGTTTTGTTTTTTCTTTTGTTTTTATTTATTGTTGTTGCAGCATTCATTATTTAAAATTTACTTTTGTCACACAACCGGCTTTCTGTATTTTTATATTTGTTTTTATTGTGTTTTTTAGCTTTTTTTAACATTTCAATGTTGCTAGCTCTGATTTAGTACATCGAAAACAAGGTTGTATTTTATAAAACCTACATAAAACCAATTCAAAAAAGATTTTAAGATGGTTTTAATACAATAATTTTGCATGGTAAAACCAGGTTTTAATCCTGGTTTTAACGTTAAAATTGACTTTTGCATTAAAACCGCTCAGTGCGAAAACACTATAACGCAGTCCTTAGCTTTTATGCTCTGTAGCTATACCTAAATAAAAGAGGCAAATTTACATCAAAACGATAAAAACAGGGTTATTAAAAACAATATATTCAACAATCCTTTTTATATATTACAAAAGTGTAGTCAATATATTTGTGTATAGTCCCTTTGTCCATCATGCGTCCTCTTGGCACTTACTGTACATATTTGTCTTTATTTGTATATATGCCTTTTTACTTTCATCTATTTATATGCAATGTTAAGCAACTATTGCATTACCTTTCCATGTAACATAGTTTTAGCTAATACATAAGCACTCTTCCTCTCTCTCTATATTAAAATATGTTATATTACGCAAATATAACTGTTTATATCTACTCTCTCTTTCTCTTTGTATTCTTATACGTAATATTAAGCAACTATTGCATCATCTTTTGTTTATGTAACATAATTTATGCCAGCATCTTCTCACGCTATGTTATGTTATGATATTTCATGTTAATTTAAGCACAGTTATCTTATGCTCTCTATAAATGTTATTTGTTCTCTTCTGTATAATGTAATATTATGTAACGATTGCATCATCCCTTATAAAATTAAAAATCAATAAAGAACAGAATACATTCTGTGTTGTGCTCTGAACGAAAAAAGTCCTACAAAAGTTTCATTGTTCCCATCTGTCTTCTTTGCTTACATTTGTTTTTTGCAACCAACTTCACTATTAAACGCTCTCTCAAAATCGGATTTTCTAGTTGTACAGTACAGCAGCGTCGTTGTCGCCGCGTTTTTTCGGTATGCTTCATACAAATTGTGTGCGCATGAGAAATTTTACACTTGCGTATGTTTAAAACACAAAGCGAGGCTTTCGAAGGTGTCTAATCCGCTCGAACATGCATGTACAGCAAAGCATTGATACTTATTCCTAAGTAATTAAGTATGCCAGTGTTTATGTATATATATGTAATAGTTATTAAGCGAATAACGAACGTGAACAATTTGGAGAACAATTGAAAATAGAATAAAAAAATATTTGTAATAATAAATAACTGAAGTTTTTCAGGGAGGTTTAGAGCTTTCAACAGATATTTCAATAGGTAGAATAGCAAATTTAGTAACCGTACGTTTAATTAAACCATTCCTTGTGCGAACAACTGCTACACGAGCAACTCCATCTTCATCGAATATGACTTCAGTAATTTGGTCAATTTGCTACTTCAAGGGTGGTTGACTTCACCATTGTACCGCAAGTTATATTTGTATCTTGTTTTTGCCATTTCGTTCGTTCTTGAAGAAGAAATAAATAGGAACTGTTCTATTTTTGCCAAAAAATATGTTGCAATTGGGTTGGCCTTTGCCACCTGTTTAGACGACTAGTATCTATTTCGGTCATATTAGGTTCAATTACAGAGACTAGGTGGACTTACAATTAAAAAATGTCTGGATGTTAGTACATCTGGATCATTACAATTCTCACAAATTGTTTATACCAAGGCACGTAGGTTATCTAATGTTGGAAGCCTTAGCTGAGAATCTACGCCAGTAGCATGAAAAGCTTTATTTGGCCGCACTCGATCTGTATGCAAATTTACATTGTATTTTTGCAAAAAACTGCAATGACACTCAGCTCAAGTTTCAGAACCTTTAAACAGTTAAGGAACCGGTAAACATTTAAGGGACCGTTAAACATTTGTGATCTTATGCAAACATTATGCGCCATACGTTTCTGTTTGATATTTGCAGTACTAAGTGAGGTTTGATGGTCGTTTGATGTCGGTATTTTCAAATAACAGCCTACTGTAAAAATTTAACAAAAAGTCGGTCAAACGCTTTGAAAATATTTTTAAAACTTCTAAGNATTTATGAAATGAAAAAGTATCTCAAAAATCTTTCGTTCGGAATCGACTTTAAACTGTAGGTCCCGCCACTCTTTTATAAAATTAACATACACAACATCAGTGGTGTGAGAATTATGTAAGTTAACACAACCCAGTGTGCAACATAGTGCTGACGTTGCACACGCGCCTGATAATGAAATACGAGTTGGAATCATATTTCGTCTGCAACCAATAATTATAAATATATTAGTATATAAAAACAAAACATTGTTAGATTTAGTTTAGGCTTAATAGTGATCACGGAAATAAATTGTGAAGTGAAAAATAAGTCGTGCGTTTAAATTTAAAGGTTATAGTGGACAAGTTGGTGTCCACTTAAAAATTAAATTTTTTTGATAGTGTAAAAGAAAAACGTTAAGTGGCGCCCGAGCAGGGACCCACTACTAGACAGTGGTGTCCTTAAAATAAAATATAAGCGAGTTCTGCGATTCCCAAGGGACCCTCCAGAACTATGATTAAAAAATAAAAATAAAAAAAGAAATCCAAAAGGTGATTCTGAACAGTGTCCTCGCAAAACAATTAGTGTGTGTGAATAGAAAAAAAAAAGAAAAAATAAATAAAGGATAAGGAATAAAGAATAAATAAAGAAAAAATAAAAAAAAACATTAAATCCAAAAAGTGATCCTGAACAGTGTCCTCGCAAAACAATTAGTGTGTGAAAATAAGAAAAAAGAAAAAATAAATAAAGAATAAATAAGGAAAGAGAAATAAAAAAATGAAATAATACCCAAAAAGTAAAACAATTAGTGTGTGAAAAAAAGGAAATAGAAAAAATAAATAAAGAATAAATAAGGAAAGAGAAAAAATCAGAAAAGGAAATAAAAAAGTAAAATAAAATTAGTGTGCGAGAATAGGAAAAAAGCGAAGTCCTTCAAATATCCTATCTACACGATTTTGGCAATATTAAGGTAAGAATGGAACATTTACAAAATAAAGTTACAGAACTAACTGGTGCCCTCAACGTAGTCCTGAGCCAATTGATCAGAGGACTAAGAGCCTTGAAGAAGGGCCTGAAACTTCTCAGGTGAATCAAGAGGAAGAACCACCAGTCTGCTCTCTTCCGCTACGTGCTACAGTAACGGAGGAGGAGCTAAAAGAAATCGGGAAATTTTCCGACTGTGTGAAAGACCTTCCATCCTTCGAGGGCGATCCCACGCAATATGTATCATGGATTCATTGTGTGGAAAGCATCTTGAAGGATTATGAGATCGTCAAGCATAAGCCCGTGTATAGGGCAATTATCCAGGCCATTCGCAGGAATTGTAGAGGTGGCGCAAATGCAGCCCTTACCTCATACAATATATTTGACGATAACTGACCGGTGATTAAAAATTGCCTTTCTCTGCATTATGCAGACAAGTGTGATGGTCGAACCTTGGAGCATTAGCTGAAGCAATTATTTCTATTGCTTGTCAAAACAGCATGAGCGTAGACTAATTCTACGCTAAGGTTAACCACCAGCTCTCACTTATCATCAACAAATTAAAAACCGAAAACTATTCGGAAGAAACCACTAGTGTCCTAATTGAAACATATATGAATAGCACACTAGAGGTATTTATAAGGGGATTAAATGGCGAATTATCCAAAATGATAATGCTCATGAAGCCAAAGACCCTTCCAGAAGCATATTCCCAATGTAACGAATTGCGGAATACGGGTTACAGAAGCCAGGTCTCCATATATGCAACAAATTTCCAAAAAAAGGTCCAAGTGCCCGTTGGGTTTCCCAGTTTCGATCCTATTACGACTCATCACAATAAATCCATTCATTTTAAACCTTCCTACCAGAAATTTGTACAAAAAAATCGGTATCAACCTTATCAATTTTTATCAATCGGCATTACGGTCCTCAACGTACCATACAACCATACCATACCTTCTATACGTTACCAGGATTCACAGCTTTCAATGGCATTATAGGTGATGATACCCTGCGTGAACTCAAAGCCGTAATCGACCACAAAAGTAACGTATTGACAATCAGTCCGGGGATCAATATACCCCTCGAAGTCCAGAGAGTAAATGAATTGAATAAACTTCCCTTAGATATAGCAGAAACATTAGGCAATTTAATTACCGAATTTAAAGATATCTTTGATAAAATTGATAGCGAACAGGCAATTAAAACCTCAATTAAGGCCGTGAATCGGTGTAATACTGCTGAGCCAATATCCTCCACACAATATCCTTATCCGGCTTGTATGCGTTAAAAAGTGGATAAGCAGATAGATGAGCTTTTAAAATATAACATAATTCGACCATCGAAAAGCCCTTATAATTCTCCTATTTGGGTGGTTCCAAAAAAACCAAAACCAAACGGAGGAAAAACAATATAGGATGGTGGTAGATATTTTAAAAAGACCTAAATGCGGTTACAATACCTTATAACCCAATACCGACAATTAATTCAAACGTTAGCTAGCCTCTTGAAAAGCAAAAATATTTTAACAGCGCTTGAACCCTTACCTCTGATTTCACCAAATTCCCATGAATCCCAGGACATCCCGAAAACACATTTTTCTACTATGAACGGCAAATACGAATTTCTAAGGTACCATTCGGCCTACGTAATGCACCTGCCATATTCCAACGAATGGTCGACGACGTTTTGCGAGGCTGCATAGGAAAA
>QOCX01000894.1:34404-66307 GCA_005959815.1 Sarcophaga bullata
TAACCGCTAATGAAATTTTAAATATACAGTGCACAGCAGAAGTCTTAGCACTCAATGAATTGTTGGCAAAAGTTCATATAAACAATTACCAAGGTACCCACAGGGTTAATACTCTTGCACAAAATTCCAATATGACTCCAAGAGACTATTTAGGAGATCATTGGAAGAAGAGTTACGTAGTCGTTAAACCTTAAACAAAAGTCAACCGACAAACTTGCTGATGAGTACATGGTGGCAAATATCACCAGAAAACACAAAAAACTGGTACATTCAATGTCAAATAGGTTAAATGGTGAGCTTTACGTCTAGGGATATCCTACTAAATATAAGAGATAACATTTGCATATATTAGGCCTTGGAAGGCGACTGAACGTTTACATATATTTCATTACTTAACTAAAAACCAACGTACAAGTTTTAAAACTAATATTAAAGTTTTATATATATATAATGATCCAATTTTTAATGAGTCAAATTGGCTCGGTCCGTAAATCTAGAGTTAAAAGCTGTTGCGAAACTGTTTATTTCAAACGAAAGGAACGTAACAACAAAAATATGAATCGAATGGCAATTTATTACACGTTTGCAATGACATAATGATGAAGCAACTCTAAATCGGTGGAGCGGTTTTGGTCGAAATAGAAGTAATAATAGGATTAAGCTACACTAACTTTGAAATATCCAATAATATGAATTTGAATTTGAATTGACATTTCATGTTTTACCAGACGGTTGTGTGACTATTAATATAGTTTTGGACAAATGGATAAACCCTATCTAGATATTGGTGAAACATTGAAAATGTCAGGAAGGTGGTTACTGAGTTAATGAATAATTATAAACTGGCGAAGACTAACACGACGCAATACGTATCGTTCTTAAAGATGAAATCCTCATATATTGTAATCCTCGACGATTACCCTTAAGAGAAAGAGAAATTGTGGAGAACCAAATCGAGCAATGGTTGATTGAGGGAATTATTGAACCATCAGAATTTGAATTCTGTAATCCAACAACGTTGGTAAGGAAACGGGACTCAACAACTAGATTTTGCGTGGATTTCGTGGACGATCGTTAACCGCAAAGATTTTTAGTACTATATATTTGCGATGGTTTTTTATACGTTCCAGATCACGAGGAAAATAGGAATCAGTATCAGTTTAGGAAAGTACCATTTGGCCTTTCCAAATCCCAAGGCGTATTCCAGCGATACGTGAACGCTATTTTTCGAGACTTGATACGTGCGGTTATAGCCTTGCTCTACATTAACGATGTCATCATACCAGATGGCGATGAAAATCATGTCTTGAATAATCTGGGAAAAATTATGGAACTAAGTAGAGAATTCGACCAAGTTATTAATGTGAAGATTTGTAATTTTTTGAAAAAACGAATTTAGTTTTTGGGCTACGTAATTGAATTTATATCTAATTTTTCATTAACTGCAAAACCCCTGACGGATCTAAAGCAAAGGAACGCTAAGTTTAAATCTTAAAGATAGCGAGTAAATTCGTTGAATGCATTGAAAACTTTATTGAGCAATGCTCCAGTTTTGAAAATATATAGGCAAAACTACGAAAAGAAAGTGTACACAGATGCCTCTGTAGATGGATGTGGATATGGAAACTCAGGTGACGACCTATTATATCTAAAATATTTCATGAGCAAAAGAACAGCCGAACTAGAAGCACAACTAGTGAACTTGTATTTTTAGCCATCAATAAAGCACTCAAGCATATTGGTGTTAAATTTAAGTTGGTTATGGATGGCGACGCTTTTATAAACTCTAAAAAAGACGGATCTTTCTACAAGAGTAGAAGGGTGATATGGGTATTACAAGAGCTCAATTCCATAGTTGAACATCGTCTTGGAACACAAATAACACATATGGACGCACAGAGCCGGAATCACCCAGTGATGGTGATCATGCAGCAAACTTCAATCACAAGATGACGAATTGAGCACTGTTAGGGATATCTTGATGAAAAAGCTAACTACTAGGGCTATATTTTGAAGGCTGTCATGCTATATAAAATAGTGGACGATTATGAGTTGTTGGTCCTACCTAAGGGAATTCAGTACAAGATATTTCAAATTCGTTTATAAAGTTTTGTTGACCCTACTAAGGCGACATTATTAAAATATGCCATTTCTCGCCTGCAAATGCAAAGTGCCGTCTTTGTGAATGCGTTTCAGATCATATCTGATTCACCAGTAATGTTTTCAACGCAGTAAAAACATCACATCATTCCGCCTACTGTTTGACGCCCATCTAAAAAATTAATTACGACATGAAGCCAAGAAAGAATTTTTAAAAATCCAGTACGGGAATGGCATAAGAAAGACTGTAGTGTAGTGTGAAGTATAAAATCAACGGTCTTGTGGCAATTAAATGGACTCAGCTTGTAAAATGGTCTAAATATTTAGGCAACTAATAGAATTATCAAGCTCAAAGCAAATGATAATTACGATGTGATAAAATATATAGACCCTAAAAGCCCTAGGCACACGCCTACCTGAGTATATGAAGGCCTAACCAGAAGAAACCTATGAAGACTCTGAACTGGATTACTCAAAGGATAGATGAAATGTGGGAGAGAATTGGCAGTCATAGTAAAGCAAACAGCCAGTCTGTCAATAGCGCATTACCTATTTCCATCATTAATAGTCGTGTTTTGTTTTAAATTGAACTTGTATTTTTATTCATTTTGTTTTTTAATAACAAATACCATATATATACATTTAAAATATACATATTATATATATATACATATTATATATATACCTATTATAGTTTTTTTTAGCGATAAAATACTCTTAAATTTTTCAGATACGAGTAGAGCATTCCCGTCGTGGGTTTTGGGACAGTTCAGTTTTATACAATACGTCATCATTGCAAGAAATGTATCCTATTGTAAGTAGCGTTTTAAAATACAACTATCAACCAATTAAAAAAAATTTAACATTAGTTAAACTGGACAGCACTTATTCCAAGCAACTGGAGTGGGCCTATTGTCGTAAGAAGTTCAGATTATCTTAAAGCAATAGAAGAGTTATTAACTAAGTATCCCACCCGTGTTGCCCACAATTCTATGCTAGTGTTATTTGCACTAGGCATTCTACCCCAAGGTCGGTCCGATCCCGCCGTTTGTACAAGAGCTACAATGTGGGCACTACCTGATATTACATCTGCATTATTTATTGCTCAGCATTCATCAGATGGCATAAAAGATGTTATAAGACGTGTATGTATGGACTAGAATTGTTTATGTCATCGAATACCCTTTCCTTATCAAATCCTTTTTTCAATAGACGGAAGTTATATTTAAGTCACTAAAAGCTCATTTAAAACGTGCTCCATCTCTAAAAGGTGCGGCTCTGGTGAAATTATCTGCTTTAAAAATACAATCAGACCCTTGGAGCGGATTTTCAAATATTACTTCAGTGATAAAAACTTTAGAGTCAATGGAAATAACATCAGATAATTGGTTTGAGAATGTTCTGAAAATCTATCAGCGAAACAAAATTGTCCCAGATATCATTGAGATGAACATGGAATCACACGATGCGTATGGTTTACAATGAATTCATCTTAAAGGAATAAAATAAAATCTTTTTCGTTTTAGATGGGCTTATCCTATTGTCGCTAAAATATTCTACGATACTTTAAGTCACTCAATAGGTAAGTATTGTAACTATTAATATAAAAACTTCTTTAATTCAGAAAATTTTTAAAACATTGCCGAATAATTTATTTGTAAATTTTATATTCATGATGCGTACATAATACATACATATGTTGTTTTTCAACATTTTCCCTTTGATGAACATTTTATTATCACTATCATATATTTATCTAATTTTCAATATTCAAATATTGTTGTCCACTCATTTTACGGGGATACCCATACTCGCAGGCAGCAAGAGGGTACGTTCAATATTGTTAGACTCTGCTGGACACGTATAAAAAAAAACAGAGGCTTCTGATATCTCATTTTCCTAGACAGATCTCTCTAATATAAATATTGCTGCAATAGCAAGTTTTATTTTGGACTCGTGTTGATTAATTCTAGAAGTTTGATTTCCTGGATAAATACTAATTGTACACATGTCACAATGAGCCTATTTTCTGACCCAAGTTGGACCTTTGCCTATAAGAGGATCCACTAGCTTACCTAACCTTAAATACTGTTCCAGTTTCTTTTATTTATTCCAATAGATTATGAATCCAATATTGTTATATAAAAGACAATATTTTTCAACAGTAAAAAAATTGATATTACTTTTAAAAAGTTTTTTAAAAAATAAAGAAATACAAAAAAGAAGTGTCACAAATTTTCCTGTATAACGATTAAAAGTACATAAAAAAAAACACATGGATTTTAGGACAGTGTGAATTTTATTAAAATCGCCTTTGGCTAGACACATTCTGAGTTGCTAACAATTCTTCTTTTTATGTTCCCAAACGAAATTGGCGACATAGAAGATGTTCATCGTCATTACATCTTTCGCAATAATCGTTAGAAGATAGTCTGAGTCTCCGGTCTAGCGTATCCAGAAAACAGCGTCCCATTATAAGTACAATAAAGATCCTAAGATGGAATCTGGTTAGACTTAAAGCATTCTTCATTTACCCGTATCTGGCCAGATCTGTCTGTGATTGGGTTCATTATCGCGACTTCTTTTTGCAAATGAATGAAGTTTGTGAGAGACCATTTGTTCCTCTGTGAGAAATGTCAATTTCATATATGCAATTAATTGGATTTTCCATTGTGACAGCTTCTGCAAGCACTTCGGCTTGGTGCCTTCAATGTGCCCTTGTTCAGGAACTAGCGTAACCATTTGCCAAGTTTTCCCTTTTTTTTCGAAGTTTTTTGAGATGCGAAAAAGTTTTCATTAAATTTCTTTCCTAACAGAACAATTTTTTTTTGACAAATTTAAATTTTCATATAAAAATGTGTGTTTTATTAGTTCCGAAAAAAATTTTAAGATTTAGGCGTTATATGGTTGATGGACAAAATTTTAGTATTTTTGTGGATGGTAAACCTTTGCAAGAAGTTCCCTCAACGAAATATCTTGGTGTGCATCTGCAAAGCAACTTATCATGGGATTTACATATAAAATCTTTAAAATAAGAAATTGCTTCAGCTACTGGTTTGATTTATAAATTTTAGAAACAAATTTAATGTTGAAATTAAATTATTGATTTATCAAGCTTTAGTTCAGAGTCATATAAATTACTTAGCTATTGTGTATTCATGGAATAAAAGCAATGAGTTTAGATCACTTCAAAGATCTCAGAATAAAGCTTTACAGCTTAACAGCATTCAATCTGCCACCGACCGTTTCAACGTTACTGCTATATCTTTATATAGATCTATCAACAAAAATTCTTCCTATATATTGATTGCACAAACTGAAACTTGTACTGTATGTTTATAAATCTATACACAATATTGATCACCATACGATTCTATTTTCACGGAATCAACATAGCTTTAATGCAAGGAACGCGAATAATCTGAGTGTAAGTTTTTGCCGTTTGGAGAAGACTAAACAAAAAGTTGCTTATATGGATATTTTAGAATATAATAGGTTACCAGAAGATATAAAAATGTAGAAAGAATTTCAATTTTTAAGAAAAAAGTTAAAGAATATTTATTCTATAACATGGAAATGCTTGTATTGTAATATTATTACATTTTAAACCATTTTTTTAAAATGTCCCTATGGACACTGAGGCAACAACCATATCTTGTAATAATCTAATTTTTGAAGATAACAAATAGAAAAAATAAAAATAAAACACCGACAAAGGCTCCGGGTTCCTTTTAATAGATTGGTACTTTTGTAGAAAACTAGTTTTTATTTGTAAAAAAAGTTTTTTTTCCCCAGAAATAAAAAGTTTTTATATAAAAAATCGCTGGCAACGCTATCAGAAACCCATATCGTCGCATGTTTTCTTGCATTCATGGACAATCCCAACTGTGGTGTTTAGATTCTTGAGGGATTTAATGGTCGCTACACCGTCGATAAATATACATATGTATTTTACCATGCGAACTACTCTGACAATGGATTCGAACAACGGCAAAATTTATATCCATTTGTTCTGAAAAGATTTTACGTTAGACTTTATGGGGTGATTTGGATCCAACATCATAGTAGGTAGGGAGGTTAAAGTGGTAGCTTTGGTACCAAAGCTCATATGAGCGTGTTGTGATGGCACAGATAAGTGCAGTCCCTGTACTGGCTGATCAGCTGCATACTAAACCACGACTTTCCTATGTGGGAAACCTGCTTGCAATAACCTTAATATTAATGGACGATAACTCTGTGAAGCTGACAAGGAATGGAGAGCCAAATATCCTAAATCTGCGCATCGCAAGAGATGGGCATTGGCAAAGAAAGAAGATAAGAGTTTCCTCCTCTTCAGCAGATCCACAACCTAGGCAATAGTCGTTTGATGGGAGCTGAAGTTTTTTGTGTACCTTCTCATGGCGCAATGGCCACTGTGACCGAGGTGATATTGCGATCAAGTTAGTTGGTTGATACGCCACGTGAGTCTGGCAGTGGAGGAAGATTACGCAGTGATCCGTCGCGGAGAAATTTTTGCCTAATGGCCAATTGAGACGAGGTAAGTGGCATATCCAATTCGATTGGCGAGGTTTCCGAAAGGAGTGTACCTGATCTGGCGAGCTCAGCGGTCATACAGTTCCCTGGAATTTCCCTGCTCCCAGAAACCCAGACAAATGAAAAACTGAAGCGCCCACCAAGAACCTTGAGACAATGGCGACGCTTTCTAATGAGTTTGTAATTGACGAAATTGGCTATCACAAAAGATTGAGAAGCAATTGAAAGGATCCATTGGGCGGCCAGTACCTCAACCTGAAACAACCTTCAGTGATCCAGTAGTCGGGGAGAAAATCATTTCATTTCATCAGTGGTTGATGGGGCTCTGGTATTAATTTCTGAAATAGAAGAATGTCCAGAAAGAATCATACGCTAGACGAGGCATTGACTCTAATCGCGGCGAGTTTGGCTGCTTGTTTAGCAAGAAGCGCAGTTGAATGCCAGTTAGGCGAACAAGCATTTGGTAGGAATGGTATATTGAGTATCAGTAGTATAGATAACTGTAGGTGTTCTGACTTTTTCAATAAGTCTGATATTGTATGGTTTACTTAGATCAGTCCACCAGAAAGTAACCCCATATAAGAAGTTGGATACGATGACTGCAGAATAGATATTGGGGGAGAACCTATCTGAATCCAACTGCTCTTCTGTAAGCAGTGCAGCGCGCTTTGAAGAAAATCGGAATTTTGTGTCTTCTAGTGAAAAAAATTGTATCGATCTTGGAGGGATTAACAGATAGCTCGAATTTCATGCACCAATTTGAACAATCAAGAGCACGAAATTTAACTTGTCGGATAGCGTCTGTGGAGACATTCCCAATGCAGCAATAACACTGACGTCACGCACGCTATAGCGTTATTACCAGAATGACAATGTGTAGTACGAACGGAGAAGGTTACTATTCTCGACTTGAAAAGAAGCTTAATAAACCTAACCAGACACTGTTTCAGGTTAAGTGAATTAAGAGCATTTACCATTGCGTTTGGACTTACGTTATTGAATACACCTTCAACATCAAGGAAGACAGCTTTAACGTGCAAGGATTTTTCTACCTGTGAAATGAGAGAGTGGCTGCTAAGAGTGGTGTATTAATTAAGGTCCTGAAATGAACGTTAAGCACCCTTCCTAATGTTTTTAAAAGAAAGGAACAAAGACAAATTGATCTAAAGTCCTTAGCTTCAGTGAGAGATGAATTTCTTGCTTTGGGCATAAAAGTCACCTTAGATATTCTCCACCTCCGAGGAATATAGAGGAGTCTAATACTAGCGTTATAAATGGGTAGCAGCCAAGGAAGAATAAGCTCTTCTTCATTTTCATTTCGCCTGGAATGATACCAACCGATCCTGCTAAATTGAATGATTCAAAGTATCTAACAGCCCACTAAACTTGGCATGGGGTTAGAATTAGGGGACAACAATATGCCAATGCCTTAACGCCAGCCGAAGAGTGAATAGGCATATTCGAATTAGCAGCGGATGTGTATGGTGCCTCGCGGCAACCAAAGGGGAGAATAAAACCGCGGCCCTGGGTGTTTATGTGTCAAGTGGGGATTACCCAATATGATTTGCGCTCATTTTTGAGGGTTATCGTGGGTTGGGTTTCTAATTCATTTTGTTTGATAAAAGGTACGGCTACCTCGGGCAGGGTGTGACTGTGTTACACACTAATGGTCTTGATAAGGTAGAGGCTCATAGTTCCGCAAGAGCTGTAATCGCTTGTCCCTATTGTGCGGAAACCGCCTGACTCCATAATCGTACTTGAATGACATTCTCAAGGAGGTGTAAACCATTATATAAAAAGATATATCCGGTGTCTTTGTAACAAAACCAGGAACGAAGGCGGTGTTGTCGCTATGTACATTTTTATTAATTCTACTCAAAATTTTTTAATGACCGTGCTCCATGCTCCTATAGCGTTCAGTCTCATGGCGGCGTTCGATAACACGTCTGATGGTAGCCAGATGAAGGTAGCAAACAATGCCTCAGATGATGTATTAAGAGCACCTTTTCCACCCTCATAATTTTCTAAAACAAACGACGGCCTCGTAGAATACTAAAAAATAATAGTTGACGCCGCCGTGGTCTAGTAGGCAGTGTGGTGGCTTATTAGACGAAAGGCCAGGGTTCGAAATCCCGGTCAGACATCAAAAACGAAATATGAAAAAATATTTCTTCGGCGACTTCCTCTCAGCAGATTTCTAGCAAAAATCCTGAGAGTAAATAAAATTGCCATGAAAAGTTTCTCAAAAATCTGTCGTTCGGAGTCGACTTTAAACTGTAGGTCCCGCCACTCCTGTATAAAATTAACACTCACAACATAAGTGGTGTGAGAAGCTAGGCCGTAATCCTGACTGAAGGGTTGTAATGGTCAATTATGTATGTATGAATAGTTGACGTTGTAACAAACCTCTTATAACAAGAATTAAAATTTGATATATAGGCTTAGAAGACTTTTTTGCATTCTCTATTCGAAAGGGTAAGAGGAAATGCTATCTAATGCTAGAATTGTAGAACGAAATTGTAAAACTAAAAGCAAAAGTATGGAAAAAATGCTTTACATTAACATTAATTTTAAAATGTCGATGTAACGTGTTTACGAAATCAGACAGCCAGACAGAATGTTAGTTGCATAGCCTATATCAAAATATTAAACATGACAGAAAACTTGTCTAAAAACATTGCTTGGTACAGTATATGCCAGTGGTTACCATTTCATAGCACAATTGTGCAGGGAGAATTTACATATATTGCTTATGCTCTTTTATTTAGTCGTCGATCAGACTGCGACAAACACACATTTATTGATTTATTTATTTAATGACAATGGATAATTTATCTTTACTGACTAACTATATATACAATAACAGTTTTATGCAAATGAACAAAAACAAAACTTAACTTATTAATTTAAAAATATGGTTAGGGTTTTTAATACTTATTCTCTTTTTAATCTTTACTCTTTTTAATCTTTACTCTCCAAGAAGTCAATTACTTGATAGCATTCATCAAAGGTCTTACAGGCTTGTCTAGAAGAATCAGTATTAGCATAGTCTGATCAGCAGTATTTTAGTGATAACAGTTCAAAGTTACATGTAGGTCGCACAGGAACATTGAATTTCAATCAATTGAACAGGAACTCTGAATCAATATCGCCTCGTATTAAACGAAGAATATAAAAGTACTCATCATAGAACGACGACTTTTAAGAGTTGACAGTTTAATCAGAGCTAGTCTACTCCGATACGGCGGTAATTAAAAAATAAAGGAGTTCCAACCAAGACCTCGTATACAAGGAAATTTTTTTTTGCATGGCTCAATGCTATTTGTACGAACTGCATACCATGGGTCCCATATAATAGAACCCCCACCAGAATAGGTCGGACGAGAGATAGAAGTAACAATTTCGTTAAATAAATTTCAACAAATTTCTTAGGCCAGTGTTTCATATATCTGAGTATGCCATAAGCTTTATTCACCATCATGGATATGTTATCCCGAAAGTTGAACCTGTGATCCAATAGTATAAAAAGGTCCAAAATAGTTTTAACTTTATCCAAAACAGCATTCTCTATGCAATAGAAGATATCAATCTTTGAGTGTCTAAAAAATGTCATGTGTTTACACTCTTTAATATTTAATTCCAACAAATTCAATTCGCACCATTTATAAAAACTGCAGAAGTCACCACGAAGTAAATCAAATCAATTAACATCGTTAAAAGTGTTAAATATTTTAACATCGTCAGTATACATGAGTACCTTAGAACACAAAACAGCAGAGAGAAGGTCATTGATAAACAAAATGAATAAGATTAGGCCCAAATGACTGCCCTGAAGTACACCAGATTGCACTTTAATAATTTTAGATGTGACATTTGATGGCGAAATTTGATGGTATATGGGACTAGTTAGTATTTTCTCAAGAAGTTTAGAAGTAGCATTGATTTAACATTGCAGTAAGGGGCCCGGCTAGTAATGATGCACAATTTTTTAGTATACAGCTCGGTATACCATCAGGACCTGGACTAAATGAACTTTTTAATGATGAATCGAAAAAACGGTATGAACATTAATAAACGGAAAGTATATCCCCTATGATTGATTTGTTGTATAAGGATAAGATGTTCCAGTGTCATAAGCATAAGTGTTCCAGCAGCAAATTCATTACTTATTGAAATATCATCCTCAACGACCATGGAGGCATATTCTAAAAGTTTGGGGTAACCAGAAGAACCACGCTTAGAATTTAAAAACTTGCAAAAAGATTTTGGAATTGACTTTATAACTAATAGCATTATGTAAAATTGCATAAAATTTTGATACCATATTATCAAAGCTATCACTAGCGAGTACAGAATCCTAGTTGACATTAGATAGCATACCATTAAGTTCAGTGTAATTAGTACCAGGAAAGCAATAATATTTCTTCTGATTAGTAATATGTTTGTTTGCCGAAGTATGTGCAGTAGATATATCAATAATTATTTTCAGAGTAAAATTATAGCGATTTTCAGGTGAAGTTACAGGTTCAGAACGTATAACGCTGCACTTATTAACATCACTCATAAACACCAAGTCAAGTATTTTCCCAAAGTCATTACAAACGGAATTAAGTTAGGCACATTAGATGTATCAATCCATGAAATTGAAGGAAGATTAAAGTCTCCAACTAAAATAACAGTATCACTCTGATCGGCAAGTTTTGGAATCAACTTAATAGCATCAAAATGAATAGTATAGTTAGACTTCGGTGGAATACAAGAGCAACTTATGTAAATTTATGATCTACGCAGTTTGTCAACCACAGCGACGAATTCAATATCATCAGAATGAATTGCAATAATTTCAGATGAATGTGATGAAGAGACTGCAATTAGAACACCACCTCATCTACGCGAGTTGCGATTGAATCGATATATCTGATAATTGTCACAAAGAATTTCAGCATTGAAAATATCATCAGCAAGCTTCAGTAAAGTTAATAATATCATTTGTAAGATCATAGCTATTAATTAAGAGGTCAGTTAATTTAGTATTTAAGCCACGTACATTTTGGTATACAATATTCAGGAAATTGTGGTAAGTTATTAGTTTTTGGACGTATGTACGTTACTTAATAGTAAACGAGCATTATTCGAATCATAGTTGTTTCTAGTTTTTTTTCTAAAAGTATATCACTGGCCATAAGTCTGGATTAAAAATAAGATCATAGTTATCATCAGTGATCGAAATTTTAAATGAAGAAATTGACCTGGATGTAGAAAATTTAAATTTTTGTATCCAAATATCCGTTTTAGCTCCTAATTTAGATTTAATATAATGATCGATATCATCCGACGTACTGTTACTAGTTAACGCTATACAAACACAGTTTTCTTAGGTAGAACAGCTTTGGCGACTCTAAAAGTGCATCCGCCTCTCGTGCTTTGAAGTTACCCAAACATATCCAGCGTGAGATCATGCTATCATTTCCCGTAATATTACATTTGGATTTAAGCAATTCATAACGAAAAAAAATTATTGAGTTAGTTTTGATATAAAGAAAAGTATATGGGGTTTCTACATGACATTTGAACATGAATAATGGGGCTATTGTACGCAGAGTTGCATTGCGGCAAAAATCCCCTCTGCTACTTTTATGATTATTTATATACATTGTTACATATATATAATGAAATTTTAATTTTTGACTAAAATAATAATAAATTATTTTATAAGAAATAGCTATTGTTATGTTTCTATTGTGCACACAAAAAAAGGTTTAAACAAAATAAATAAATAATATATATATATTTTGAGTATATATATTTTGAGTTCCCTTTTTGGTACTTCGATATATATTAATCGTATATATTAATCTTTGAAATTTGTACATAAATGATTTTTCTTTAGTTATTATTATGATTGTAATGTCTTAAAAAACTTTGAAATAAAATAAATAAATAATATGTGGCAATGTGACGCAAACGCACTTTTTGGTACTTTCCTACTTATATGTAAATTTTTTTAATCTTTAAAAACACATAAGCTTGTAATTGTAATGTGTATAAATAATTATAAAATTATTTTTTTATTATTATTATTCTAGCTAGAGGTATTGTTTTTCAAATGGACCTTATGTCTAAATTCCATAAATACTTACTCACTTTAAGCCAAAACTGTAATATTCTCCAATATTACTAGAATAAATATTTATAATAGAATGAAGAAACAAATAACTTCTTACAATTAAGTTCTAATTGGTACTTTTTTAATTTTGCTTTAACTTCACAACACTTATCACTGTTGTGAACAGCTGGCTTCGTGCTTATGTCTGTATACCAAATTCTTTGCATTGTGTTATGTTCATGTGTGTTGCTTTGTGTTCGGTTTCATTTTTACTTACATTCTTCGTTGGTAAATGTCCCATTCTTAACGTTTCTATAACTACACAAGTGTTCTTAAGACTACATAGGTTACGTTTTTACGTTCCTTACGCTTGAATAACCAGCCCTTAATCGAGATCTATAAACCACGATTACTTTCTTCAAAAACATCGCATCTGCACACAAACCTGGTTGAACTTTTTCTGACTCGTTGCCTGCTTTGACTTGGCTTTTATATAGCAACGTAAACAGTCTGATAAATGTTCATGAATGATAACAGTCATGGCTTCGCTGTCTCATTATTGTTGTGTTTTTGTGTGTTATGTTTACATTTATTCATGTAGTTGTACTTTTGTTTACTTGTTTACTGGTCTTTTTATTGGTATGTGGATTCTTCTATTTTCGAAACAATATTATTTATTTATTTTGTTTCAAAGTATTGTATTTTGTTATACACTTGCACATCATAATAATATTAAATTATTATGTTTATTCCATTTAATTTTTTTTGTGTGCACAATAGAATCATAACAATAAGTATTTATTTCTTAAAAAATTGATTTTATTATTTTAATAAAAAATTAAAAGACATTATATAAAAAATTTAAAAGTTTTATATAAATAATCATGAAAGTACTAACAAGGGTATTTGAACCGCAATGCATTACTCATGTTCAAATGTGAAGGAATTCTGTTTTATACAGATTGTTCCGTTTTTTTTAAGGAGAGAGTGCGTTTCGGGAAGAATTTACTTCGCTCCCCATATGCTAAAAAACGAATGTACGGTACGCTACGTTTGTCTAACTGGCCCATAACAATATGATAGAACAGTGACACTGCTGACCACAATTATGAGGTTTTTACCTTTTTTAAATCATTTATTTCCTATGAATTCGAAGATTATAATTTTAAATCAAATAATTTGATGTCTTTGCCTTATTTACCTATTTCTTGTCTTTTTAATTAATGACACTACTTCACTTATGACACTAAGTTATCAATTTTGTTACAGGATTACTTTTTTAAACATTTTATTGTTTATTCTATTTTCGTAATGCACTGGATTTTTTTTATTACTATCATAACAAACAGCTTTTAAAATATAAAAAATCTTAATATATTTACAATTTATGAGATATTACTTAAAGGTATTGCATCAAGTAAAAACGTTTGAGTTAAAAATTATGATATAAACATTTATAATGTATGTATTTACAACTTAAGCCAAAAACAGAAAAAACCTTATTTCTAAAAATAGACAGAAAAAGAAAAAATAAGTAAAAAAGGTGTATAAGAAATTCTTACTTCAACCCTTTTCTTATCTTCAAAGATGAAGATAGAAAAGAGCTAAACATGCAAATTTCTTATTAAAGCATAGTTTGAATATCTGTTACAATCTTCGAATCTTTGTGTTAATTTATCAAATACTGTGGCAATCAAGTCTTCGTTATAATTTATATCGAGCTGTGGGAATATTTCCGAGGTAAAGTATATTCATTCTTTAATTTTGTTTTGAATTGATTGAGCCTTCTGTGATAAGTTTTAGACTCGGAGTTAGGTTTTGACTCACCCCCCCACCCACCTTTCTTGACATCCATAGGTCAATTTAGTTAATATAATTCTGTTGTAATTTTTGTTTTTAATGGTTTAAACGTCGATCTGTGTTCATTGTGGTATTAAAGGCTTGCGATTTGATGTGCATTTGGACATGGTTTGGTAAATGTGTGCTTAAAAGTTAATTTTACTTTATGTAATTCCAATATTTATGATCTTAGAAAAAAGGGTAATTGTTCTTTGATGCTGGCAAGTCGCCTACTAGGTATGCGCTTTGGTGATTTATTAAAAGGAAATAATATTGCCTGAGTTTTTAAAACGTTAATTTTTATTTTCCATTTCAAAAATAACTTTTTGGTGTGCAAAAGGGCATTTTCTAATTTTTTGACTATAGCATTGGAGACTTTGCCGAAGTATGATACTTTAATAATTTTATATCAGATATATAGATTGCATATAAGATTGGAGATAGCACTGAACCTTTGAATACTTTATCTAGTATGTTTAACATACTGATAGGTCGATAACTATTAGGCGATTTCGGATCTTTTCCAGGCTTAGCTATAGGTATGACTTTAGCAGTTTTGAAGAGTTTTGGAAAATAACCGTTTCTCAAGCACCAATTAAATATTTTTGTAATTAGGCTAAAAAAGATATTAGATAATTTTTTTAATAATATGGCACATATTCCGTCGAGGTGGGGAGCTTTTGTGTTTTTTAGTTTTTTGATAAAAAATTTCAGTTCATCTACACATGTTGCGTATGCCGGTACACTATTTGAAACAGTTTGTTTGTTTAGCCAATCATTGTACTTTTGAACCTTAAGATCAAAGGATGATGTAATATTACTGGTAGTGTTATGAACTTTTTCAAAAACATCAGCAATTATATTAGCTTTTTGAAAAGTGTTATGTACCTCAGTGCCATTAATTGTTAAACTTTCTATCGTTTTTTGTTTACCTTTTATTGCTTTACTTAATTTCGAAAACTTTTTATTGTTATTTGGCAGCCCTTTTAGAAATTGATACCAGCTGTTGTTTTTGTCCTCCTTGATATGGTAGTTTATAAACAAAGTCAGCTGTTTTAGGATACACTGAATTGTATTTCTTTCTGATGTTATATCACATTCTTTTGTAATTTTCTCCGGTATTTATTTCGTTGACCTATTAAATACAGGCTAAGTCTGGAAAGTTTTATTTGCCAATTCAGCTTTTTACCTTTGGGAATTAGATTGAAAGATTCTTGGAGTATACAGGTAATTTTTGATAAAACAACTTCGATGTTTGTTACTGTTAAAATAGTTGTTTGTAAGTTATTGTTAACTATCTCATCATCAACAAATTTTCTTATTATATTCCAGTTTGTTTTGCTAATAGTTTCTCTAATAGTACCAAATATTTTGCATATTATTGGAATATGGTCCGACTTCAGCATCTTTGGTAAAGTGTAAATTTGTGAAATTTGCAGAATTGAATTCGTAAGTAAAATATCTACAACAGATGGCTGTCTGGCTATTGTGTTCTGGCTAAATCTAGTAAATGAATCCGAATGATGTATGTAGTATTGTGAATTAAGCTGATGGTTATAGAGGTTTAAACCTGCTGTATTATTTTGTAGGCATTCCCAGCTCAAATGGTGCGCACTAAAGTCGCAAAAAATAAAAAGTTCATTTATATGAGTGGTTTGCAGTTAAAACATTTATAGATTACTGGTCCGTTTGTAGGAACTTTATTTAGTTGGCAGTTCGCGTAATCATAATTTCCACCGCATCCAAAGCCAGCGACACCTATAAAGCAATTTGTTGACCCATGACCATACATAGTGCACTTCGAACATTGGGTAGGGCCTCTTGATCGACGTATTGGGTTTCTCGAGTGAACTACGACATCATAAACGTATTTTATTTTGACTACCTCATGTTTGGTAATTTGCTCTCTATTGAACTCTAGCATGTATAATCTGTCGTCACCATTTGAGCACGAGGTTAGAACTTCTTTAATGTTTTCCAGTTCGATGTTAAAGTTAAATTTGAATTCATCTTTAATAGAATTTACATCAATCTTGGGTAGACCAAAAAGCATGAGTTTAAACTTGTTATACTTCTTCTTCGAGTTTTGAGAGATTTATTTATGATTCTTGGTTTTTCCTAACCTTCAAAAGCATACAGCATCGGACAAAACTAAAGCACGGAGTTGTGTTTGCTACAATTTTTATAAATTTAAAACTCTGATGGATTCAAGTATTTGTTAATGGTTTCTTAATACTAAAATGACTAAAATTTAAAAATACAATTTTTCTTTGCTCATCAAAACGAAAGCACATAATGAGTTAAATTAACAAGAATTCTAAAATATTTAATATTTAGTTGTTTACCCTTAATTTTCAAAACTGCAGCATTGAGATCAAGGATTGAGATCAAGAATCTGTGCTGACCACTTTATTACATTGATCTTATTACTCACTAATCAGTCAGATAGATTTAACTCCGTGTGTTGAGCCATTATCCTGCTGGCATATTCACTTTAGTCACGCAAAACAGGCAAATGCGAGATCAGGGTCATAACTAGAGTTATACAAGTGGACCCGTTTGTATCAGCGAGGTCAAAGTATGAACGTAGCTGTACATATTATAATTGCAGTTGTTGAGGTATTAGAGTTTGAAGCTCAAAATTTCGTATTAATATAAATTTAAGCATACTATCTTAAAACAAACTTTAGTATTTTGAACGTTATGTGCTTGTATAAGTACCACAAAATATTAACAGCTTTAACTGGAAGTGTAAAAGTGAATAGGTTGCCTATTATTCTTTGAGAAGATTGAGAAATTGCTCCAAATTCTTGCTTTGGAAAGTTGTGTGTAATATCATACAGCTGTGTGTAATATCATTCAGGAATGGTTCCTTCAGGACAAGATAAATGTCTTAAATGATTTTTTATACAAAAGCAGTAAGGTCTGTTCATATAAATCGAACGAAAAACTCTTTACATATGCCGCTCTTATGTTTACCATGTAGACACCATATATACGAAATAATTTTGAGGTGCGTATTTGCGGTAAAGGGTTAAAAAATCTCGACTTAATTTAAATTTAAATAGGAAAAAGGAATAAACAAGTAAACAACAAACAACAACAACTCTGAAGGGACGAACATAAGCTAGATACTAAAACAACAAAGAAGAAAACAATGTAAACAACATGTTTACACGCCTATAATTGATAATCCGCCTATTTTTTCATTAAATGTTTTTATCTATGTACGGTTTGCATGCAAACTTTGGAGATGCTAACTCTAATAGTTTTCAAGGTGTATGCATTTAATTCATATGGAAGGTGCCACGCCTACAATTTTCAGTACGCCTATTTTAGTCTTTAAAATATTCATATTGATGCTGTTACGAAAACGGAAATGGTGTAACATCGTTTATAAAAGCCGAAATCATAAATAAATGTAAACAACATGTTTACATTCATAGAATTCCGAGAAGGCGAAGACCGGAAATTTCGCCTACGAGAACATTCATCAGACTGTTTACGTCGCTATATAAAAGGCAAGGCAAAGCATGCAGAGTTAGAGTAAAAGTTCAGTCAGTCTTGTGCGTGTGAAGAAAGCCATCGTGGTTTGAAGATCTCCGTTATAAAGATCTATAGAACAATTGTGTAATAATTGTTAGTGTTTATCGCATAAACATAAAGGAATAACAAATAACGCAATTGTTGTTGTTGAAACAAGTTTGAACAGTGGCACACAAAAGTTATGTGAATAATAGAGAATTAAAATTAAACACAAATTTGTTTTTATTTTTATTTGCAACCTACGAGCTCATATTTTAAACGTTCTTAAAAGGTAAAAACGTAACAATTGGTGTCAGAAGTGGGATTGCAAAATCTAAAAGTAAAAATAAATAGAAATAAAAAAATGAAAAATATTAAACTCTCCGAACTAAGGACGGAATGACTTAAACGAGAGTTGGGTAAATTAGAGCTGCCAACACGGGCACGAAAAACGAACTCCAAAGGCTAAGGGAGGAACTTCAGCATCAAGGATCGATATCGATTCTTACGAATTTGAAGACGAGTAGGAACGAGAGTTACAGGCCCGTGCAACGCCCAACCTAATGAACATAAATTCGTTGCTAGCCGCTGTGACGGAAAGAATGAAAAAACTACAAACTGAGGCACAAGAAGCTTCTAGAGCCGAAAACCAAAAGCTATTTGCTGATGCACAAGTAGCAAACCAAAAGATACATGCAAAGTCTCGAAAAGAAATTGAACAGAAATTGGAAAAAATGCAAGAAGCTTCTGAGCAGAGCATGGTGAAAATTCAAGCAAAATTGGTGGCAAAAATTGAAAGGAAATTCGAGGAGAAGCTGCAGGAACTCAATGAGTCGGTCAATAAAAGAATTACTAGTGTCGAGGAAAAGGTGTTTAATTTGGAAAAGATCGTCGAAAGTCTTCGATTTAGAAAAGACCTTTGACGGAAAACTGGTTATGATGGGGGAGAAGATCAACAACCTCCAGAGCCAGCGACCGGAACCATTGAGAGTCGTATCAGAAGGTATTGGCAGGATCAAAACACCTCACTTTGATGGTAGCTCGCCCATATCCGTATTTAAATTTCAATTCGAATCAGTAGCCAACAGAAACGGATGGGACAACGAGGAGAAGGCTTTAGAACTGATTTTGGCGTTGAAGGGTGTCGCAGCCGAGATGCTAGAAACCATACCAGCCAGACGCAGAAACAACTACGACGACTTAATGCTGGCTTTACAGCGTAAACAGGAACTATACCGCATGGAGTTAAGGTGTCGAGCGCAAAAGGCCATGAGTCCCTTCAGGCCTTTGTAATGGAAATCGAGAGGTTAGTGCAGCTCGCATACCCGGGAAAAAACCACCCATTGATATACAACTTTAAAATCGAGGCGTTTGTTAATGGGATACGTGACCCAGATATCAAACTAGCGGTATGTTTCACTCAGAAGGCAACCTTTGCAGAGACCGTGGCCTTTGCACTAGCCCAGGAGACCGCTCGCATGATTTGTAGACCATAAATAAGCAAAGTACGGAAGATGGAAGTCGTGGAGGGAGGGGATTGCCTTCTAAATAAGTTTAAAGAAATGATGAGGCAAGTTTTGGAGGAAAATGTGCCCGATTCGCAACTTAAATGTTTTAATTGTGGAAAGGGCTGTCATTTCTAGAGAGGTTGCCAAGCGCCACGCAAAAGATCAAGATCCGTCTCATCAGTAAGGAAACGGGTGAGCAGTAAACGGGCGAGCAACCAACCATATACACAAGAGTACCCGTTAAACTAAAACGAGCTAGCACTGAGGGGCAAGTGCTGCCTCCAACAAGTAAGGGCCCCACAATCTCCTTATCAGTTATGCAACAAAACAACAACAACCTTACGGCGTGCGGGTATATAAATGGCATACAACACACCTTCACTATAGGCACCGGTAAAATGCAGTCTATCGTCAGACCAGATGTAGTGAAGGGAAAGTGTGAGGTACTGAGTAATGTAAGACTACGGACAGCTACCGGAGAGACTGCCACCGTCCACGGGAAAACAGAGGCGAAGGTGAATATAGCCAACATTTGTGTAAGTCATGTCTTTATTGTTGCCGATATTGTGGACGCGGTAATCATTAGTGCCGATTTTATGATAGCTCATGGCATCAATTTGAATATGGGGCAACATAATGAGTTGGCGAAATGTAGAGATCCCTCTTGACGTGGGATACAATTACCAGGTGCACGCCAGAAGGTTAGTTGCTGACGAGCGACACAAATTACCACCTCAGAGTGATATGGGCGCGTGTGGAGGGAGATTGTGAGGAAAACCGCTTGTGGGTTGTTGAACCAGCTGCAATTCAGACGGATTTGTTGTCAGCAAAGGCCCTCGTCAAAACCAATGAGCAGAGAATAGTCCCAGTGAGAGTGTTGAATCTATCAGGGCAGGAAAATTCATCTGTAAAAACTCTGAGGTGGGCCATTGTGCTCCAGTAGATGCCGTGATAAACAGCGAATGATTGCCGGAACTTGCCGAAATATCAGCCAAGGAGCAACGGGAATTCGAGGTAAATGTGGAGAAATGGGTAGCAGGTCTCGCAGCTCCAGAGAAAAATAAAGCCAAAAAGGTGCTAAAGAGGTACAATTACGCTTTTGCCAAAAACAAAAAGTCATGGTAGAACAGCCATGGTAAAACATGAAATTGATACTGGCGAAACGTAATGAAGTTAAGAAGCTAGTCGACGATATGAAAAGGAGCGGGCTAATTGAACCGTCATCGGGTCCGTGGAGCTCACCTGTAGTGTTGGTTAAAAAGAAAGATGGTAGCGCAAGGTTCTGCGTAAACTACAGGAAGCTAAATGACGTCACAAAAAGGATAGTTACCCGCTACCGAGAATCGACGACACGCTCGACACGCTAGGTGGAACAAAGTGGTTGTCCACATTGGATCAACAAAGCGGATATTGGCAGGTGGAGATTGCAGATAAAAACAAGGAGAAAACTGCATTCAGTGCGAACGGCGGCTTGTGGCAGTTTAAAGTCATGCCATTTGGACCCTGCAATGCTCCGGCCACATTCGAACGAATACTCAAGGGACTGCATTGGAAGACTTGCCTGGTGTACCTTCATGACATAATAGTCATGGGCAGAACTTTCAACGAACACCTTAAGAACCTAGAAAAAGTTCTGCAGCGAATATCAATGGCCGGACTGAAATTAAGCATAAAGAAATGTGCTCTCTCCCAGAAACAAGTGAAGTATTTGGGGCACCTGATTACCGCAGATGGCATATCAACGTATGAGGACAAGATACGAGCAGTATCTCGTCCTCGTCCCCAGAATCTTCATGACTTACGCAGTATTTTGGGACTATGCACATACTACAGACGCTTTGTGCCTAACTTTGCTAGTGTGACGGCGAGTTTGCATGAGCTCTCCAAAAAATCAAGGGTGTATCAATGGGGTGAGTCACAGGAAAAGGCGTTCCAGACACTAAAATACCTATTGTGTGCTGCACCAGTTTTGGCGTATCCATTTCCAGGTTATGAGAGTGGTGGTGTACTTTCACAAGTGATCAATGGTACCGAAAAGGTCGTAGGTTACTATAGCCGCCCACGGCCGAAGCCTGAACGGAACTATTGAGTGACCCGACGTGAGCTACTTGCAGTGCTGGAATGCATAAAACATTACCATAAGTACCTGTATGGCCAACATTTTCTATTAAGGACAGCTAGCACTTTGGATTGGGCGCCTTCAGACTTACGACTTCAGCATTGAACACCGAAGAGGCATAAAACATGGGAATGCTGATGCTCTCTCATGCCGACCTTGTCATTTGGAGCGTAGACGTTGCGTGAGAGCCGAGAAGAAGGAATACATCATCGGCATCCGTCTAACGCAAATAGAAGCCAAAGGAGGCTGGTCCGAAGCACAAAGAAGCGACCCAATGTTAGCGACCCAATTATGGCAGCTAAGGAAGAAGACAAACGGCCTGCCAGAAATGAGATATCCGCAGAAGGTCCTCTTACAAAAGCATACTGGGCGCAATGGGACAGTTTAAAAGTGATAAACGGATGCTTATATCGACAATGAGAAAGCGCTGATGGCAAGACCTCATCCAACCTAATAGTGGTGCCTTCCTCCAAAATAAAAGAAGTTTTAACTGAATTCCATAATGGAGCTAGAGGAGGACATCTTGGAGTGACAAAGACGTTGGAGAGACTAAAACAACGTTTTTATTGGGTTGGATGTCAGCCAGCAGTGGCGGATTGAATCGCGAACTGTAGCCAGTGTATTGCAACTAAAAGTCCGGTGAGAAGAAGTCAAGGTCAGCTTCAACAATATAACTCGGGCGCACCCTTCGAGTGGATAGCGATGGTCGTAGCAGGCCCTTTTCCTGTCAGCAATGCCGGATATATATTCGTCGTGATGGATTATTTCAGCAAATGGCCGGAAGTGTATACCCAATCAAGAGGCGAACACAGTGGTTAATGTTTTTGTTAACAACTGGGTATGCCGCTACGGGGTTCTGATAGAGCTACATTCCGATCAAGGCAGAAATTTCGAGTCAGCGGTATTCAAGGAAATGTGTGAAGTATACGGTATCAAGAAGACTCGAACAACGGCGCTCCACCCACAGTCCGACGGAATGGTAGAATGGTTTAATCGAACCGTAGAAGAATACCTGCGGAAAGTAGTGAGCGAGCAGCAGAAGGATTGGGACGAACACATTCCTAGGTTTCTACTGGCATACCGATCAGCGGTCCATGATTCAACATCTAGATCACCCGCCAAGGTTATTTTTGGGACCGAGATAAAACTGCCTGGTGACTTGGAGTTTGGTGTCAAGTCCGCTACAGAGAGCGATGCCACATACTCTGGAAAACAGGAAAGTCTAAATGTACTTCATGAATATGTGCGCACACGTATAAGAATGGTCAGCGATAGGATAAAAGCCAGGTACGATCGTGCAGCAAATACGAAGGGCTTCCATGATGGACATCTTTACATTCATAGAAATCTCGTGAAGGCGAGGACTAGAACCTTCGCCTACGAGAATATTCATCAGACTGTTTACGTCGCTATATAAAAGGCAAGGCAAGAGTCAGAGTAAAAGTTCAGTCAGTCTTGTGTGAAGACACTATGCGTGTGAAGAAAGCAATCGTGGTTTGAAGATCTTCGTTATAAAGTTCTATAGAACAATTGTGTAATAATTGTTAGTGTTTATCGCAAAGGGCATAAACAAAAAGGAATAACAAATAACGTAATTGTTGTTGTTAAAACAAGTTTGAACAGTGGCACACAAAAGTTATGTGAATAATAGAGAATTAAAATTAAACACAAATTTGTTTTTATTTTTATTTGCAATCTACTAGCTGATATTTCAAACGTTTTTAATAGGTAAAAACGTAACAATATATATATAATATAATAATAAAACTAAAATGAATGGTGAAAGTCATCTGTAGTAGGAAAATATTTATATTTCTGAAAGAATTTAAATTGACTAAACAATTAGAAAATGATTTGCGACAGGTATGTATCATTATAGTAACTATATACATATATGTGGCCTCAAAAAATAACAGTCTAAGAAGACTTAAGTCAATTTGTGAAATCCCAATTTATGTGAAATGCGCATTTCTCTAATAATATTTTTTAAAAAAGTTGTTAATAAAAACATTACATTTTAAAATTAAAATGATAACTTCTCGAAGTCGTTAATTTTGACTAAGGCTGTTATTGCCTGAGACAACAGATAATAAAAGTTTGGTTTTCTGTATTCTTCTGTAATTATAGTGCTCTATAACGATTCCATACTACTGCAACAAATATACAATTTTGAAAACATTGCAATATATCATTTATGGTACTTTAATTCTGAAAACGATAATAAAATACGGTATTGCATTCCTTTCAATAGAAACAAGTATGTTTTTGTATAGGTTTTCATTAAGCCAAGAATTTTTGAAAGAGAATTCTGCTAGTTAGTATGAAATAAACGCTTTTGTGAAGGCAAATAGTATTGCTTGCCTACTAAACGTGGTCAATGACGCAGCAGAAGGAAACTTACGAAAGATGAACAGCAGAAACAGTATATTCTATAAGTGGATTAATTAGCAGACTTTAATAGCTGCAGCTTAAACCTTTAATTTATCAATGCCTACATGTAAAATATATATTGTTTCAGCATATTTATTTTTATTAAAAAGTAACAATTTAAAAATATATTTGAATAATATGTACGTTATAAAATCTTAGATTATGATTATTTTATTTATTTCATTCTAATATCATTTCTAACGCTGAAAATAAGAATAATGTTGTCAAGGTAAAAAATGTTTAAAACTGTATAGCAACAACAACATTTTTTCATTAAAAATACTTTTAAAGTTATGAGTCAAAAAAGTTAAATTTTTTTGATTTCCTCTGAATTTTATCGGTCTTGCTTCCGACCGATTGATTTGAAACTTTGACCAGACTGGAAAAAATCTGCCTTAATTTTCAGGACTAGCCTAATATACCTATAAATATTTTTTAACTAAACTTATAAATAATTAAAGTAATATAAGCTAAATAAATAATTTTGATCGGCAAAATATCACTGTAAGAGGGTGGAAGTTGATTTTCTAAATATTTTTTTTAATTTTTCTTAAACAAGTTGTTCCACTGTCCGTAATTCTGGTACCATATTTTGATGGACGGCTTCCACCTTATCTGCATTATGCTTCGGTTGGTGTTGCTATAGCTAAAGAAATATTACGTTCAATCACTAAGGCATTTGAAGACAAAGCTATGAGATGTGTACCAAAATCCGTAAATATATTCTCTAATTATAGTCGAATGGATATTCTAATACACTCGGGTGGAATGCAAATAGCATACCATTCAATGCTGTCACTAACAGGTCCTATTAAGGGTATGGCAAGACTGCCAGGATTAAATTTATCGCCAACACAAATATTTTTCTTAGTATCAGCCCAAGAGCTATGTGCTGAATCCGATTATACTGGTATTGATACTGATGCCTCCGAGTTCGAACACATGTAAGTTAAACTGTAACATATTTATTAGCAATAAATGATTAATACAATTTAATTAAATAAAAACTTAATATGTGAGCTTTTTAACGCAAGATTTATTAATTTTAGTTTTTTTTTTCATAATTTACAGTTTAGGATGGTTGGTTGCTCAAGGTGGAAGCGCAACAGAAGTATTTAAGTGCCCTTCAGGATCCATGATAAATGCTCAAAAAACGTGTAATGTATTGTAAATGTCGATGTTTTAGGAAATTTGTTTTGTTAAAAAATTATGTTTATAATCAATAAAAATGAACCAATTTAGATTAAAAAGAGAAACCAAAAAATATATTGTTTGAGGTACATAATAAAGTTTTATTGCTATACGTAATTCCTAAAAACTATATGATAAGATTTTAGCATGTAGTACATATATTAACGTTCTAAATCATAAATTTAAATAAAATAATAATTGAAAGTTATATGTTTTAAACAGATTTCCAACATGTACAATTTATTTATTTATTTATTTATGTACGTATATATTAATCACAATATATACGTACATACATACATAATTGACCATTACAACAGTTCCGTCAGAAATACTACACCTTATGTTGTGTATGTTAATTTTTAAATTTTAATTTCCGCACGAGTGAACAAATTTATTCAACCCTAACCCTGCCTTCCAATATCCTTTACACATCTAATAATAACAACATCCCCAACATCACACATCAATATACATCAACATACACATCAACAGCTACAACATAAATATAAAGAAATCCTTTTTGATCAGTTGGTTATCGATCATCGAGCAACGACAAACATAGAAAACAAACCTACGCAAGTGAACTAAGTTTGATTTAATTTAATATAAAGAATATTTGAATTTTCTATAAATTATAATAACAAAACCAGTGAACTAAAGACATTAAAATTTGAGAAATAAATTAAAATAAAAAATTGAGTTGGTTCGAAGTATTATAATTGTGAAATTTATATTTAAATATTGTGAACAAAAAACATATTGTTGTAAAATAAACATAAATAAAATACATTTTTTATAACTACCAGACGAACAACATTAACAAACATTCATCATTTATATACATATATACAAATAATAATAAAAGGTTTGTGCCTCCCTCCAATTATACACCCTACCCCTCTTTTAACCCTAATACTAACCCTCACCCTATAACCCGTCTGTTCATGGTCCTTCAAGGAAGAAAAAAGAAAAAGTCATATATAAATTGTGAATACAGTCCACAATAAACCAAATAACCCCCAAAATTTTGTAATTTTAACCCCACTCAAAAATATATAACTATAAAATAAAATTCTAATTTTAAGTTTTTATTAAAAATTAAAAAGAAAAGATAAATAAACAATAGCAGTGAAGTACATTAAATACAGTGCAAAAGTGATATAAATAAAAAACAGTGTAAAACATAAATCACCCTAAACATAAAACATACAAAAATATCAAACAAACAAAAACTAGTACTCGATAGTCAACAAAGTGCGCAAAATACTCAAATAAATAAATCAAAAAACAAAAACTAAAAAGTAACACAAACAAATAACATATAAAACAGCAAAAAAAAATATATAGAAACACTTTAAAATCAAAAATAATAATACATGACATATTTAAAATTATCACATTAAAATTACAATAATAAATTCAAATTACATAGAACAGTAAAACACAAAAATTAAAAACAAGTTTAAAATCAAAAAGGAAACACAAAACTTCACAAAAGTTCACTAAAAATAGAAACAAAATACTCTATGTAACAGAAAATCAAAAATTAAAATTTTCAAGAGTACATAAACAAAATCAAATGTGAAGAAAACAAAAATAAAAAGTTCAACACAGTTCACAAAAAGTAGCAACAAAATACGTATAGTGACAAAAATTAAGAAATTAAAAAATATAAAGTACACTAACAATTATATTCAAGTACAGTTTACTATCAATAAAAATTGCAATATAAGTGACTACTAACAAATTAACATTATTAATATTACATACAAACACAACACAACAAACATTACACAAAGAGGAATTGAAAATAAATTGGTTTGTACCCTACCCTCTGCAGACAAGGTAAGTTGAAAATTTTCAATTTACATTTTTTATAAAATTATCGTATAATTGATCGCGAATTTTTAAAATTTGTAAGAAACTCACAAAAAGAAATATTATTTTATAAAAACCCACCCACCCAATACTTACACTTTTTTCGATAATATTTCTGAAACATTGTGAGTAACAAATATTGCCATTCACTTTGTGTAGTGCAACAGAAACACAAAGGATACCCAATAGGCAATTTGTCTGCGAATTAATTTATTTCAAAATTGAAATAAATAAATATTTAAACCAAATTCACCCAAGGGAAACCGATTTGCTATCGAAGTTTACTAAGATTTTATTCAATCCTCTACATATTAAATTATTAAATTAAATATGTCGGAATTAAAAACTTTAGCTGCCGATATCTTACGTTATATCCAACAGGATTTAAATGCCTTCGAAGAAGAATACAAGTCTAGTCCAGTCAACTCTCAATCACTACCCGCATTGAGATTTATGAAGAGTGAATTGGAAGAGTTGTGGTCGAATATTGACGGAATATTCAGACAAATCCGAGAATCCCCACAACTTAATGACCCCGAAGTATCTAATTCTATAAATTTTAATGGCCTCTCTAGAAATGTGAGATCTGCCAAAAAGTTCTATAGGACATCTATAATTTCAATAGATGAGTCTATAGAAAACTTATCCAAACCCGAAAATTCTACCCTAACCCAACCCGAACCCACACAACCCGCCCACTCAATTGGATTTAACGTACCCCCTTGCGATATGCAAACATTTAGTGGGGATTTCAAGCTTGGGCCTCTTTCAGAGACCTATTCAAGGCCATTTATGGCAATAATACCCACCTAAGTGGAGTAGAAAAACTTTTCTACCTTAAAAATAAGACTAGCGGCGAAGCTAAAGAAATAGTCGACAACGCACCCTTAACTAATAAAGGTTTTCTTATTGCTTGGACCCAACTGGTAAATCAATATGAAAATTAATTCACAGATTAAAACCCTTCTAAATTTACCAGCGGTAAACACCATGTGCGGTTTCAATAAGAAAATTACAAAGAAAAATAAACTGCTGTATTGGAAACTTAAATACATTAGAGATAGATACGGACAATTGGGATCCTATCATTGTATATCTCTGCTTAACAAAGTTACCCAAAGAAACCCGAAGAGAATTTGAGAAAACCCTACAAGATTGTGCTGAAATGCCTTCTTGGACTGATGTGGATGTGTTTTTAACAAATACATTCAAGGAACTCACTTCTGTCAATGATGTTCCGGAAAATAACCCTAACCCAAACACTCACCCAAAACCCAAATTCTTCCAAGACATCAAGAATCAAATTGACAGAAGGGTAAAAACGTTCCACAATATAACATACAGCAATAGAAAGGATGCCAGATCCACAAATAAAATTCAATTCCAGAACAAACTCTCGAATTCAACCCAAACCCATCCAAATACTCATAATTACCCAAAAACCCAAGAAAAACTCGATGGTTCAATACGCAGACTGTGCAAAAATAACCACCCTTTGAGGGAATGCTCATCATTTACTTCCCTGGAAGTAAATGAAAGAATTGAATTCGTAAGGAGGAATTCTATATGTTACAATTGTCTGGTATATATATTGTATCAGAATGTCGCAGTACAATCCAAACACTAACCCACAAAATGGCGATAAGCCCTCTACTTCAAATGCAATACAGTCTTTCTCCACCCGAACACAATCAAGCAAAACCCAATTAGATGGCAGAGCTAAATTACTAGGCACAGTTGCTTTAAATATTATAATACATGGCGAAAAATTCAATGCTAGAGCGCTTATTGACCCAGCTTCAGATTTTTCATTAATTTCTGATAAGCTAAGGCGCAAATTACACTTACCCACCCTACTCATAGTTGCTGAGACCTCAGGTTTAAATGAGGTAGTTTCAGCACATTGGAACAAGGTGTGTGAGATACATCTTGGTTCTAATACGAATAAGAATTTTTCACTGAATATTCAAGCAATTGTGGTCAAAACACTCAACCGAAATTTACCCACCCAAAATTTAAACCCTACTTTCATAAAGGAGTAGGACAGCATCCCATTAGCTGATCCTAAATTTTATGAAAGCTGCCCAGTTGACATTCTAATTGGTAGCGATTTTTACCCACAAATTATCAGAGCTGGTGTTAAGAAAGATATTCTTGGCACATTAATAACTCAAGAAACTGAATTTGGTTGGATTTTAACCGGACCAGTAAACGATTCTCACCCTTCCCGAAGAATCGTTTCTTATTACAGTTCTGTTCAGTTCTTATTACAGTTCTGTCAAGCTTCATTCTGAGGATGATTGTACTTGTGAGAAAATTTATACGACAACTACCCGTCGTTTACCCAATGGCCGTTATCAAGTAACTCTTCCATTTCGCCACCCTCAAATTGAGTTAGGAAACTCTCGCCATATTGCATTGGCCCAATACTTAAGAAATGAGAAGAATTTGCTAAGGAGACCCGAGTTAAAACTTGTACACGATTACGCGCTACAAGAATATATTGACTTAGGTCATATGAAACCCATAATTTATAACCCTAATACATCTTCAAACACCCATTATTATTTACCCCATCAAGCTGTTGTTAAACTCGATAGTGTTCCGACAAAAGTTCGAGTTGTTTTTAATGCATCGAGCAAAACTTCGAACGGCAACAGCTTGAATGATACCCTACACATTGGTCCTACCCTACAACAAGATTTTATTGTTTCAATCTTGAGATGGCGCTTTTATAAGATTGTTTTTAATGCCGACATTCAATTAAACCCTACCCACACGTTAGCTGAAGACATTCAAGAAATCCACCCAATTGTATTTCAGATTTTGAGAGATAACATGTACGTCCTTGATGTACTAGCCTGTGCTCACACTGTTCGAGTGCTGAAATCGCTCAAAAACAGTTGATGACTGCGCTTGAATCTGTTGGTTTTCCTCTTCGAAAGTGGACATCAAATACCCAACAACTATTGGATAATTTACCTAAGGATCACCAACTTAATACCGCCTTACTTAACCTTCCAGAATCAGAAAACCCAAAAACCCTAGGCATTCGGTGGAATCCAAAAGAAAACAATTTTTTCTTTGAGGCCCCCAAAATAGACAGAAAACCAGCCTACACTATGCGTGCAGTTCTATCTGACATCGCTAAACTTTTTGACCCAGCTGGTTGGTTAGCACCAATTATCATATCTGCCAAAATAGTAATGCAGCAAATTTGGCAGGATAATACAGCTTGAGATGAATGTCTTAACCCACTCACCCTTATTAAATGGCACAAGTTTCTACAGTTTTATGATAACATTGACAATATTCGAGTTCCTAGATGGATAAATTTTTCACCTTCAGCAAAAATTGAGTTTCATGGCTTTTCAGATGCCTCTGAAAAAACATACTCTGCGGTTTTATACGCACTAGTTATACCCATAAACGGACCTATATCCGTAACCCTACTCGTCGCTAAGAAATTAGAACTTTGTGGTGCAGTGTTGGCAAAAATGGCGCAGAATATAATTACCCAGATGCGATTAACACAATACCCATTATATTTCTGGACGGATTCCGCAATAGGTTTGGCATGGCTCAACAAACCTCCGACAACGTGGAACACCTTTGTAACAAATCGTGTGTCTGCAATAGCCGAAGCGGTAGGAACCAAGAACTGGAGTCACGTGGCCTCTTACGACAACCCAGCCGATGTTGCCAGTCGTGGTTGCAACGCAGACGAACTAAAGGACGACAAGCTATGGTGGAATGGACCAACTTGGTTGAAGGAAGATCCAACAAAGTGGCCAATAACACATCTACCCTCCGAAACTCAAGCTGAAGCTGAAACTGTAGACACAAAGCCATCTACGAACTTTACTCACCCTACCCAAGACATTTTGGAAAGATTTTCTAAATGGCCCAAAGCTCTTAGAATATTGTCATATGTCTATCGATTTTGTGATCGTGCATCATTTACTCGAAGAAATGGAATTCGAAATGACTATGCTGTCTGGATCGAAAAAATCCACAATCTATTGACGAAAGACTCAATAGCTTATTAACCCACCCGAGTATTGAAGTTGATGCGCATGAAATCAGAACAACCCGTGATAGACCTTTAAATCTTTGTCAGACACAGTATTTCATCGAGGAATATTATAGTCTGAAAAGATCAAATTTACTCATTCTTAATAATCGCCCACTACTCACCCAAAGAGTCAGTACATACCCCAATTCATACTCAGAAAACCCACAACTATTATTACTCATCCAAAGATTCATTTCAGCTCCCCTCCCGACAGAGAGTTATGGCCAATTTAATGGTTGAAATTGATGTTTGAACCCATGGGAAGACCCCGACATCCTGAGTGAAACATTTAATACTCAAACCCTTTTATTTTAAACAATTAAAAATTATTTGTTTTCATTCACAGGTTGCCGACCCGGGAGGATGTTCACACGAGTGAACAAATTTATTCAACCCTAACCCTGCCTTCCAATATCCTTTACACATCTAATAATAACAACATCCCCAACTTCACACATCAATATACATCAACATACACATCAACAGCTACAACATAAATATAAAGAAATCCTTTTTGATCAGTTGGCTATCGATCATCGAGCAACGACAAACATAGAAAACAAACCTACGCAAGTGAACTAATTGTGATTTAATTA